>JAVQJX010092388.1:0-20660 GCA_036025115.1 Ambassis agassizii
TATTTTCCACTTGGTTTTATCATCATCCATTGTCACAGATGTGTTTTTATGTGTATCATGTTTTCTCACTGTCTGTGTTGTTTTATACCATTATGTGTTTCACGTCATTAAAGTTAACCAAATATTTGTAGTTGTGTGCTCATATGATTTGTTCTGTTCACATTTAATTCTGTTAAGTGTACACATTTTTCCTGATTGTTTCCTGAGAGTTACATTTTCAGTTTTCATGGATCACATCATAAAGATAATGCAGGTCTTGCATAGCTCAAGTATCATGACTCCACTGTGGGTGTTGAATGTCAGTTGGAGTAGGTGTAAGCTCACCTTTAGATTGCACTTATATTTATCATAACTACATTTCTTTTGTTCAAAACATATTGCAAGATATTCATAGTGTGTGTGCTGTTTAAATGTAGCTGTAGTAGTTACTTGGATAGGGTCAATGAAAAGGGTACCACACAAATGGTTTATATGTATAAAAACTGTGTGTAGATGCTTCATTCCAAAAGTATTATTGGTCTGGCTGGAGATTTTTTCCAGCATGTTGTCAGTAAAATGAGATGCATGTGAATCAAAAAGTGCGTATCTGTCATATCTACATAAACACACTTGTTATTCTGTTACATCCTCCCTTTTTGTCACTTTTATCTGAAATCATGTGTCTGTGTATACTTTTCTGCCTTTGTATAACAGGTGCTGGAGAACTACAATAAAGGGAAAACTGCTTTGCTGTCAGCAGCCAAGATCATGGTGAGCCCTACAGAAGTGGACTTGAACCCAGAGACCATGTTTATGGACACGTCAACAACCTCTCAGCAGCCAACACCTACAACACACCACCGCAGGAACAGTAGTGTTCGGTTAGTATATCAAACACTTCTCTGAGTGTGTTTGTGCCTAAAAAAAATATACATTTCATCATTTATGTATTTAGTTTCCACACAGAGGTACTGAGCTATTGGCTAATACATATTTGCGTTCATTTACTCATATAGATAATACTAAAAATACTACTGCTACTAACTATGCTATTTTATTGTTCTCTCAAAATCATCATTTCTGTCTGTTTTATGTAAAAAAAAAAAAAAAAAAAAAAGACAAAAACCATTGTCACGGTAAGCAAAGCATGCCAATACTAATTTTGCATAATGTGCCTCCTTGTCTCATGCACGCATGCACGCTGTCTGACCACAGAGCAGTTGCAACGTATGGTAGTATTCAGTTCCCACCTCGTCCTCTCTGGTTTAGCCCCTGTCCAAAGTCAGTGTAGTCATGGTTGAATTCTGATGTTACCTCTCCTGTATTAGATACTAATACTAGGACACACTCCCAAACTCCCAGTCTCACTGTTTGTTCTTTCTTTCGTCTTTTTTTCCAGTGTTTGCCTAGTTTAGATAAAGTTTTGGTACTAACACGTTCCCATTTTCCCTTCTTTAACCCTCTGTGAGTTGTTTTGATCCATCTTTGATGTATGTCTTGTGTTTTGGATTTCCCCCCTCCTCCCTTTTCCCTGTCACTACTCTCCAACCCGTTCTTCTGCTCTCCTCTAGTTCGTGTGCCCAGTCTGAAATATCTCTGGATGGTTTCTCTGAGTGCCCCCCTCCTCCAGTACCTGTGGTACTGCGTGGAGCACGGGAGCGTCTGGCTGTGGAGCTGAGGGACCGCAAAGCACCACTGGCTGTAATGGAGAGTCTCTCAGACGCAGAGTCCCTCTATAGTCTGGATTCCCGACGCTCCTCAGCTGCGTTACGGGGTTCACCAATGTTGAGTAGCCTCCCATTCCCTTTGGATGCTCCAATCCCGGAGGAGAACCCATCCCTCAGCTCTCGCACTGAACTATTGGCTGCAGACTGCCTCTGCCAGGCAACACCAGAGCACCTAGGTGAGGTTGGGCCCTTCTTTACCCCACTGGAATCCCGATCCACACCGGATTACCCCATGCGGCTGTCTCCTGCCACCCCTCGCTACAGTGGACACCATTCCCCAGCTCTTCTGAACCAGAGTGTCTTGGCTCAGCCTTTCAAACCAGAGCCTAACACCACCCCAAAAATGCTTCCCGATGGAGACTTTCAACAAATGCCTGGTGTCTACAGCCCAGGGAGCACTCCTAACGCTCCTCTAAGTCCAGGCATTGGGTCTAGACCAATGGAAAAGGAAGACTGGGAACTGGAGTCAGCAGAGAAACAATTGAGTGCAGAGACCAGACCGGCTGCTTCTACACCTCCACCCCAGCTGTCCAACGGAAACCCCAGCCAAGCAGTGCTGGAGTTTGCACAGTACTTAGACTCTCTGTTCAGACTCGATGGCAGCAGCTCACCGCCTCTGGAGCTGTCTGATGGGGAGTCGGAATCAGGCCGGGGCTCCTTTGGGCAAGGTGAATGTCTCGGAGATGGACAACGGTTGGATGACAAACAGCTTCTGGCTAGAGCAACACTGGAGCCTAACCTGATCCCCAAGCCCCCACGCACTTTTGCTGGATCTGCTGATCCGTCTTCGGGCATATCTTTGTCACCCTCCTTCCCTCTCTCGTCATCTGAGGAGCTCAACGACCTTTCACCTAGTGAGGGTGCTCCACCAGGCATACATTCCCTACGAACATCTAGCCCTTGCCACTGTCCTGAAGAGAACACACTGTCTTCTATGGTTTAGTCCGCTGAAGGCTCCAAATAGAGAGGTGCAATCATCCAAATTTTAAAACATATCACAGTGCATGCATGCGATGGAATGCCGTCACTCATCAGAGATCTAATGACAGAACTTGACTGGCTGGCTCACAAACTGTATCCATTCTTCAGGTGTCCCTCTTCTGAACTGTTTATAGCATTTTCACACTATTGCAATGACTAAGAGAAAAAAGAAAGATACCTCTCTCTGCATGCCAGGGGGCTGTGCTGCTTTTGGGTGAATATAAATAACTGTAGCTTCACAATGCCATTCCAACACAATGTCGTCTCATCCACATGGAGACACATCCACATTTACACCACTTCCCTGACTTTAACAAAATCAAAAGGGAGAACAGTTAACTGAGCAGGGATTCAAAAAACTTAACACTGTAGAAGAGGTTAGCATAGGCACATCATCTGGGTTGATGTACTGTACGACTTCCTGCACCCTCAGCAGCTCCAGAAATTTGTCCAGTTTTAATTTGATTTTATTTTTTTAAAAGGAATGTGAAGATGGACATATCTGTTGATTACAAGAAGATGTTAAGAAATGTTCCTCAGGTCTACAAAGAATTGACTTTGAGAAAGAGAGTAAGTGTGTTACATTGGTGAGAATCCATGTGTCTTAAACATTTAGTGATTGTGACAAAGTTATTACAGACGCCTATGGATGTTTTTGAGTCTTTTAGTTTCTCTTTATAGTGCATGAAGATTTTTTTTTTAAAGAAATGTATTTATTCTTTAAGAAAACTTGTCAATAAGCCACTTCAATTGGCATTTTGTTCCTCTTGCACACATGATATTGCTCAATTTATCCCCTTTTGCCAAAAAAAATGAATACATTGTCTTGCCAAATGTATTTATGAGATGTAATTTTGTATATGTATATGAATATTGCTTTATTTAAACACAAGCTAAGTTCACTATACTCTCCCTTCGCCGTTCTGTTCCTATGTAGACTGTTACACAGCAACAGAACGGAAAAGATGTCATCTTGACATTAAAATACTGCCATGGCTTTCATTTTCAAAGACATAACCTCTGTGCACTGGGTTCGAACAGAAAACTTGCTAATAGTCTGACAAATACTGTACATTTCTTTTTGGAGACCTCTTAGCAATGTGCCCAGGACAGAGTCTGCATGCTTTATGCATTTCAGAGTAGCATGGCTGGTATATTTGTCATTAAGCCACAGTAAATAAGCTCTAACATGTCAATGTAAACTTTTGAGATGCCCAGGTCACCAGACAGGACCAAACTGAGTATCCTTAAAGGTGTCCCAGGAGATTGTTTCTCTTGTTCTGATGGTGCTCTCAATCATTCTGGACGTCAAGGTGTTTGCTTCCCTTTAATCTGGTTCATCTCAAACATTCTTGAGGTTGGACTTAAAGTGGGCTTGGAACATTTCCTATTTGAAATACAATCTTCCATATCATTCTGGATTTTAACAGGTGGCTCACAATTTGCATTATTTATTACAGTTAATGTTGTTTTGTTGCTATATTTGATGGTATTATTATCTTTATTGCTCTTGCAAGAGATTGATTTGATGTCAGTGGTTTTTAATCTCAGTTTTTAGGACAGTGTGGGGAAGTTTTTTTACTTTCCCCAAATGTAAGGAGCTATACACTTAAGCCTTGTTTTTTGTCCAAGTGAAAAAAAAAAGATTTGTCAGTCTGCCATGGCATGTTTTATTTGCTTGTTAATTTTGTGTTTTTTTTTGGCTTGTGTGTCATAGTGGTGAGACGTGCTGTAGAGTGACAGCCTTCTCACAGCGACCTTTGGTGCGAGCTTGGAGTCACCATAGTGATCTGCAGAGTCTCTGTAATTGGAATGAGATTCACTGTGGTTACTCACAGCAGATGGTTCCAGACAGTTTACAGTCTGACACTTCTCAAGTCATGCTGTCAGTCTTACTAGATACTCTGAGATTGGGCCAGCAGTTTTCTCCCCTACATTTCAGTAGCTTTGCTTGCGACCGATCACACACTAAACACTGCTGAAAGAAAATGAAGGAACTACTTTTCACCATGATGTGTACAGCACCATCCTCTATGTGTAATTATTTATGCAGATGTCTTAAAAAAAAAAAGATGAATTCCAATAGAATTATGTAGAAAGCTACTATATAACTTTAAGGAGATAATGGATATATTAAAGATATCAGTATTTGACATATAGGAAAAAATATTTCATCTGAAAGTTATATATTCAAACTATTGGCAGATTTACAAATTGGTCTATATTGAAAGGAATAATTCAACTGTGTCTTGTCCACGTTTACCTGGTTTGCTTCCCTTCCTTTCCTGCCCCACAATGAGAATGTATTTAAACCCCTTTCCCTCACTGCCCTGCCTGTAATGGAATAAACTACAAACTATGAAAAAAGGTGAATTTGTCTCTTAACTCTTATATTATATTGTGTAATGTTTCTCACTAGAATATAAATGTCTTAATTATTTAGTAGCCTACGTGCAATTATCCTCAGAGATACTGCATTTTTTTATTAACATGAGTTAGATTGTTTTAGACTTAAACATCCACCCGGGGATAAAAAAAAAAAAAAAAGTCATGCGGTCTTTGAATTACCGTAACTCCTGAATGGTACGCGCAATTTACAAAAGTGTGGCTGAACACTGGCAAGCTGTGGTGTTTGAAAAAAAAAATCATGTCATTACATGATAATAGACTTCTAAAATCAAACTCCGTTTTGTGTTTTCCCTTCATTTAAACTGTTTAAAACTAGTTATTACACTCTTATAACATACAGTAATGTTGAATGATAAGTAAATTCAAGTGGTCCTGGAAAAAAAGGGAGAAGCACTTATTCATAGGGCATTTTCTGAACCTGTTAAAGACAGAACAAGCAGGTTTATCCAGGCGGAAATTAAATGTAATTATTTATATTAGATCTTAAATACAAATTTACAAGATCAGAAAAGAACACGTCGACCTTGTTGAATTATACAAAAAGTTGGCGGTGTTGACAAAAAAGAGAAACTGTACCCACCATTATCACTAGAGGGAGACAAAGTACAGTTACTGCTACGGACTCCCCATTCAAAACCAAAGAAGAACAACTTCCGGTGATCGTAAGACGTTTCCTGCTTGAGCTAATGCTAGCTTAACGCCAGGTTAGCATCAACACTGGGCTTATGAGTGTAGTTTGTTGTTTAATTTTTTGCCATGAATTAATAACTAACCACCGGATCCGCTAAAAAGTCTCGGTGAGTAAAATGACACCAAGACGTTTGGCATTTTTCTCTTGTTCTGTGGTTTATGATTTGTAAAAGTTGATGATAGTGAGCTAAGTAAGCACGAATGTTTACTTAAAAATAAAACTCAGCTGATTTAGCTAACTGTAAGTTACGCTAGCTGGGATGTTAATTTTCTGTGTATTCTTGGTGGGAGAATAACATAATAATCCCTGCTAGTTTAGAGAAGGTTTTTAGCGGTTAAAGGTGAAAATTCTGGCCTGCCAACAGTGTCTCGGTTCGGTTGCAGTTACGATGAGTTTGGTTGCTTTTCATCGTGTGAAACGTGACAACAACATTGTAGGCAATTGAGCTGACACATCATATTGTTTGAACATCATGGCGCTGTCATTGATGTGAAGCCTGTTTTCACAGCGGCTGGAGGCTCAGAGATGTACACCTCGGGGAAGTACAGCTCGCGAGGCCCTGCCCTCATCCCACGGATGAAAACCAAGCACCGCATATACTACATCACCCTCTTCTCCGTGGTGCTGCTCGGACTCATTGCCACCGGGATGTTTCAGTTCTGGCCCCACTCCATTGAGTCCACAGCTGACTGGACCCTTGGTAAACGCAGCGTCCACGACGCACCTCTCATCCGCCTTCCAGTCTCCAGTCCCATACCTGAGAGGGGAGACCTGAGCTGCCGAATGCACACATGTTTTGATGTATACAGATGTGGTTACAACCCCAAAAACAGAATCAAGGTAGCAGCATTTAAATCAACAAGATACAATGTTATTGGAGTGTTCTTTTGACATTACTGCTTTTGTAGGTCTACATCTATCCTCTGCAAAGGTTTGTGGATGAACTGGGGGTTCCCATCAGCAGCACTGGGCTGTCTCGAGAATACAATGACCTGCTCAGTGCCATCTCAGACAGTGACTTTTACACGGATGACGTCACTAGGGCTTGTCTTTTTATCCCGTCTATTGATGTGCTCAATCAAAACTCCCTGCGGATAAGGGAAACCGCTCAGGCTTTGGCTATGCTACCAAGGTAAAAACATACATTACACCAGCTTTTAACCATGCTACAGTGATTACCTGCTGTGTGTCTTTCATTAGCTCCATGGTTAGCTCCATGGTTATTCCTCTGAAGTCTCAATATGTACTTTAATTTGTCCATGTCAGACTTAAAACTGTGATCATTTTATTTGCATTTTTTTCATATATTCTGTTATTAATCTTGTTTATTTTGTTTGTTAGGTGGGAC
This sequence comes from Ambassis agassizii, assembly GCA_036025115.1. Lineage (NCBI taxonomy): Eukaryota > Metazoa > Chordata > Actinopteri > Ambassidae > Ambassis > Ambassis agassizii. The sequence goes on from JAVQJX010092388.1 coordinate 7,136, forward strand.
AAAGGGATGAATCACCTGCTTTTTAACATGTTACCTGGAGGACCTCCAGACTATAATACTGCATTGGATGTGCCCCGAGACAGTTAACTACCCTGAGATATCAGTTTTAGTTCATGATTGCTGCTTATTTGACTGTCGGTAGGATCTATTCGGAAATTTACACATAAAACCGATCAAATACATTTTAACTAAGACTGAAGACAAATGTGTTGTATGTAAATATAAAGGGCATTTATGATCTTATTTATTATCTGCTGTCACACACAGTGCTACAAATGAGGATATAATAAGACAAAAATTGCAATTTACTTGCAAGAAAAAAAGGAACAGTTTTATTAATACCTTTTTGGCTTTTATGAAACTTTCATTTTGTATTTACCTGTACACTTGTAATGACAATAAAGGCTTTCTGATTCTGAAAGACCTTTCTGTAGCCTAGTGGGACTGTTGAGGATGGAAGATGTTTGGTTTATGAACATGCAGACTTGAGACGGTGAACAGTTTCTTTAGCTGTAAGAATTTACTGGACTCATCCAGCTGGAGTACATTTGGCATGGAGCCTCATCAGAACCAGGTGTATGTGGTGGTATGTTTCCACTTTGTGTTCACCGTGCCTGAGAAAGGAATAAAATACAACATATGATTTATCACCTTATATACTATATGCAATTACCCAGGCCGCTATTTGTTGTCTTGTATTAGCATTAGAGGCAAATGAGATTAAGCAGGAATTATAGTAAATTTTGTTGCAGACACACAATCTCAAGAGATGTCACAGAAATTATTTGTTTCAGAGCACTTCTGGCTGGAGGTGGCTTCTCTACATGGACCTACAGACAAGGCTATGATGTCAGCATCCCAGTTTACAGCCCTCTTTCTGCAGATGTTGAGCTTCCTGAGAGACAGCCTGGGTAAGGACACAAATTCACTCCTTTGAGGATCACATCTTAAAATTACATTTTCTGATTTATATATAAAGCACAATGGAAGTACCTTTGGTCAATAACCAGCAATACTCATCCTGTTTCCATTTTCCCAGACCACGTCGCTACTTTATTCTCTCTTCTCAAACTGCCATTCATCGAGAATATCGCGCTGAACTGGAGCGCTTGAAGGAAGAAAATGGAGAAGCACTGCTCCTTCTGGACAAGTGTAGCAACCTTTCCCAGGGTGCTGCGTCTGCACGAAAACGGTGTTACAAAGGACAAGCATATGTCTACCCACAGATCCTTCAGGTGGGAAGAACTAACGTATCAAGATGCACTATGTTTAATCTAGTTCTAAATTCCAATCAGTATTCCTCAGGATTCTGTTTTACAATTCAACAAGTGATTTAACACTGCAGATCTTTAGCCTCCAATAAGTGTTTATCTGCCGCTGTTTAGGGCTAGTTATTTCTGTGTCCATCAAAAACTAGTGGTCATTTCAGGACACTTGGCATTGAGTTGCAGTCAAAGCTTCCATAAAGGGGGTGTTCTCTTGTACTCATTTTTTGTTGTAAAAGCCCTAGTACCACTGTTAGCTAAATGGAGAAAAAATGTTTTTTGAGATGGAATTTGCTAACTGAAATATGCCAAAATGAGCAAACTTCAGATAAAAAGGAAGAACCTTTAATCGGTTTTTACAATGTGAAGTCCCATGTCATGTTTGTATTCTTCCAACATGGTTTGACAGGAATCCTCCTTCTGTGTGGTCTTGCGAGGGGCACGTTTGGGTCAAGCTGCCCTCAGTGATGTGCTGCAGGCTGGCTGCGTCCCTGTCATTCTGGCTGACTCCTACATTTTGCCATTCTCTGAAGTGCTTGACTGGAAAAGGTCTGTCCACATCATAGAACTGTGCAAAAACAATAGTTTGACAGCCTGTCATTTACTATCAACTAATTCAGCATTTTTGTCTTTGCACAGGGCGTCTGTGGTTATTCCAGAGGAGAAGCTATCAGAGATGTATACTATCTTAAAAAGCATTCCTCACAGACAAGTTGAAGAAATGCAGAGACAGGTAACATGCATATTATCTAACTTAAGAGAAAGCAATTTCCAGCAATGCAAAAATAAAGTGCCTAACATTTGGTTGTGTGCTGAAAATTCAGATTGACATATAGGTCAGAAGTTCTGTCACTAGATCTAGACCATGCTCATGTCATTTCTGAGATGTGCCTGTTTTTTAACTAGCCAACTAACCAATAAGTCTGTGGAAGCCAAAACAAATTTTATGTGATGTGCAAAAGACAGAACTTTGGATACCAACAACACTTTTTATATGTTTGAATTTCCTTCTCTGCTCAGTTTAGATTTTAAAAGGCTCTCAGAAGACTCAACTATGTTGATTTTAGCTTGAGTGAAATGCACGGAAGACGGCTCAGTCTCTTTCCATTTGATATCTACATTGAGCCACAATAAACAAAGTGAAAGCAGCCATGAGAGAAGTGCACCAGCTCAGCTGCTCCTCATTCCCTTGTATCAACTCTAGTCCATTTACCAATTATATCGGCCAAACAGACATTTTAGGCCAAGGGCTCAGAGATGGGCTTGGGATAGGATTACCCCAGACAAACTCAAAAACATGGCTTGCTTGTCAGGTTGTGGAGTTGGGTGGGGGTATTCTGCTGTGTGCATAGACTTGATATTGTTATCCATTTATTGCTGTGTGCCTCTGCCCATTCAGCTCTTATGGTGTTTCCCTGTACATTTAGTTTTTGGTATTTTATGGGAAACAGAGAGGAATATATTATTAAATAATATCATAAGGTTCTTCTGGTACATTGTATTGTTGCCTGATTACAAAGTCATAGGAACACTTAAATACAGCTTGTTTATGGAAATGGATGATCAAGTGTGAAGTATTTGCAGTAATTACTTCTGTGCCCAAGGGCCTCTTAAGATCTTATCTGTGGAGACAGATTATTTATTTCATCATGTTTTAATACAAATACTACACATGCACATTTTTCAGTGTGTGCTCTTGCAAAGCTTACCTATGAGTGTCGCTTTTGATGAGGTCGAGCTGATGAATTTTGTCAGTGTTGCCAGCAGAGGGCTCACTAGTCCTTGCTTTAACACTGTGTCTATGTTCCCAAGTGGTCAGACTTTTGTGTACAGATGTAAAAATATGAAAGGACAGAATATAAATCATTGTTAGAGTCCAGCTTGCTCCTCAATTTCCCTCTAATGTTATATTGGAATGTGTATTGTTTCAGATTAATGGTCCTGCTAGTCTTTATAACTTTGCTGTTGTCTTCTATACACCATATCCTGGCTACCACAGATGTATAGAACATGTCAAGTCAAAGCTGAAGATCTAAAGAGGACTCATTAGAATCCTATGGTGTACCTCTGAGTTCCACTCTCACTGCAAAAAGTGTTCCAGGTCCATGGGCTAGTCCTTAGAATAGGATATATTTATCTATAAAGTTAGAAAAATTTAGAGCCTTCTTTGTGTCCCTGCTTGCTTTTTTTGCCATATCTCCTTTTATTTCAACATGCTCAGTCAGCAAAAAAACTACTGACAGATCTGACTAGTGTCAGCGCTTTGTGTTGCACCTGACTGTCAGCTTATTAAGTCACGGCCATAAGACCCAAAGTCCTACTAGTTTTTATTTTTGTTCTTCTAAAATGGAGTGATTTATACTGGACAATTATTATTGATTTGTGTGTGTGCACGTTTGAACGAATGTGTGTCTGTGGAAATGTTTTGATCACAGTTAAAAGTAAAGTGCTAATAAATCTTGAGGAAAACAATATTCCCACTGAGCGGCTCACAGGATTGAAACACACTTGGTCTCACTGCTGTTTTTGATTATGTCAAAAACACTAATGATTGCCTGTTTCTGTCCACAGCTCAGTGACTGCCAATTCTGGTCCATAGGTTAAATCATCTGTCAGGCACTTGACAACTTCCACTGAGTTAAACAAAGCAATTCAGGCTACCGTCAACTCAACTGTTACTGTTCATCAATTTCACCTTTTATTTTAGCATTTAAATAGCAAAACAGTGACAGCTGGTGGAATGTTCTTTCAGTTTTGGTTTTAACCAAGCGTTACGTCAGATGGCTGTTGCTGTATTTCTGTGTGTTTTTGTTTTTGGTGCAGTTACAATTTACATCACACAGCACAACACAGACATATTTTTAGATATTGGAAATAAAATGTAATTATGGTTAAGTCATGGTTGCAAATGGTATATTTCTACTACTGCAACATGTAGACTGTAGACTAGAATAGGGAGATGGGGAAGAGGGTTCTCTTCTGTCTTGCAGGGATGTCTGTTCTACCCTTCTCATAAAAATTCCTGCAGGCGCTGGGAGAGGGTGGAGGGTGACGGTATGGGCCCTTGGGCCAGCACAGTTTGCTTTTTGCCTCCTCCCGGTCGGAAAGGAAACTTTCATCACTGGCTGATTTATAGGCCGTTGGGATTCCCCTCTGAGATTAGAAAGTCTTTTTGGATTCTCCTCACCCCCTCTGTTAAAATAAATGCTGTTTTGTGCTGTTGTACATCCATCTCAGTGTCTGCTCATTCACAGACACTGGAGCCTTTGTTTATTTAACATACACATTATCCAGTAATACACATTAGTGTATGCCATGTGTTCCATTAGGAGGACAAGATAGAAATGTGGTAGCTGACAGTCCAAACACCCAAATGTCTGTATCCTCTACCCCAAAGCAGTTTGTAACTCAGGATCTTGGTGCTTCCTGGCAGGAGACGGTGTTGTTTGAAGCTTCATTAACTCTTATTGGCTCTCTTAGCTCTGAACTGTCCCTTGAAGTTTTTAATAGTAAAGACCTTAAATACACTACTGTGAATATACAAGTCCAACAAATGGGCTGAATTGAAAAAAAGAATCTCTGAAGTAAATCACCATCCAGTGTGATAACACTAGGATATGGGTTAAGAGTTCACTTATCATAAAGTCTGCTGCTCAAAGTAGAAATCTGTTGAAGTAAAACAGGCGCAGTCAAAAGAGATTTCATAGGGGCTTCAGCAAGAGAGCTGCTGATGGACAAGAGACTGGAGAATTGTCTTAAAATGTAGACCAAGGGGAAATTTCTGGAGTTTACAGTTATGACTTCACACTAGAGATATCTTCTGTAATGGCTTTACTATGCAGCAGAGAAATAAAAAAAAAGTGCAAAAATAGTTTTCTTTTTCTTTCACCCAGTAACGTCATGCTAACAGCTCATTAATGTTTGTGTGGATTCATGTTAAATATCTCTGTCTTCTTTCTGGTTACAGGCACGGTGGTTCTGGGAGGCCTACTTCAGCTCCATGAAGGCCATTGGTTTGACAACGCTCCAGATAATCAATGACCGCATTTATCCATATGCTGCACGCACGTATGAGCAATGGAACAATCCACCTGTTGTGGTATGTAACACGATTTTTCTGTTTTTTGTTAATGTTTCGTCCGTGTTGTACCATTCACTTATTATCTTTGAGAAGTATATGTACATGTTGGAAAGCTGGGCTCTTCCAATATACAGCTCATCTATGCAGTCTCCACTGTGCTGGGCCACTCCTTTCTAGAAGTCTTTTTATTACAGACATCTGAATGATGCTTTTCCAGGATGGAGCTTGGCCATGCAGACACTCGCAGTGCCACATAAGCTTTCACCACACTCCTGTGCCTTGTAAATCGAAGCCTCTGTAGCACAGTGACAGTTGATGCCGTCCTTCTCTCTGGGCGCCACACATGCTGCATGCTATACTTTGGTATACACCCAGAAAGCTTTGAGCCAGCCAGTTTGTGTCAGCAGTTCTGTACTCGGAGGATGCCTCCGTTGTGGTGAAAAATAAGTTCCTGTACGTCTGAGTCATTGTGTTTGTAGAGAGTACACTCGATGTGAGTAATATGTGTATTATTGTGTATATGTGTGTGTTTAGCATCCCTGTGGTTGTGGGACTTTGTGGCTACAGACATCTTGGCTGTGCGACCATCTCTCAGGGGTTGTTAATCAGCACAGTCTGATCTTGGGTCTCCTCCATCCTCTGCCTGTGGGATAAAAGCGTGAGCATGTCAGCGTGTGTGTAGATGCATAGTAATGCCTGTGGATCTATCAGATGTCTACAACTACCTCAGTGTGACTAGATCCACGAAAATGAGAAAAAAAGATGACTAAGGTGGCATTCACAATGAGGATTTTTGCATGTGCTCTAACCACTCTTCAATGATTGTCATATATTGAAGATTAACAGGTGCTCTCTCTTGACCATGGCTTAGTAGGTAGCTTGCAGTTACACTTGACATCGACTTCTTGCGTCACAGGGTTTTCGTAGAATTCCCAACCTTGAGTGTAATTGATCAGTGTTGGGCTCAAACTTCCGTCCCATCTCAGGGGAGGTTAATTGTGTCAGGGTTCAGACCTTTGTCCATTCTTGACTTAGATAGGAGATGAAGTGTTTTCTTGATGCATTGAGTGAATGGATGGTGAGAAGAACTTGCACACAGCACTAAATAAATCAGGCAGACATTTCCCCCTCTCCTCCTATAGTCTTTGGGGTGGTAATTGAAAGCACATTGCCTAGGACCACTGGTGCCTTTGGAGAGAGAGGGGTTTAGAAAAGGGGACAAGCTGCTTTTTGTTTGAGATTTTTAGGTAGGGTGCAAACTTGTAATTGTTATACATGGCGTGAAATGAAACATCTCAGAGTTTAAAATTTGCCCAATTTGACATTTTTGCATTTACTAAAAATCACTTTCATCTTTGTCCAAGCACAATAGGAAATGACACCTCTGTAATACTAATGTTCTTTTTGCTTCGTGTTCATCTTATTACTGTACCTTTGAGATTGACAAAACAACTCTTTGAATTTAAAATTTGATAGTAAAGTACAAAAACACTGTTATATCCATAGGGGTATTGAGATGTTGCTTTCTTGTAATTTATTTCATTCTGTTTGACTAATCACTTAAGCGGTCTCAGTGGGCTTTTATAATGTTTTAATAGATTTGTGGCAAATGCACTGTGTATGTGTGTGCGTGTACATTACTTTAATTATTTCCCCTTCTGTTTGTATGACAATGTGAGAACCACAGGGAAGTTTCCACTTGCCAGTAAAATGATTTTTTATTGGTGGTGGAGTGACTTATGTTGTGTAAAAGGCAATGGCTATGTCTCTGTTGACAGACTTGTGTTGACGCTGTGGAAGGAGACACAGAGTGGGACCAAACAAAAAACAGGGTTTATGTGTACTTCAAGAAGCCCACAGATTTACTGTGTTAGATGTGCTCTCTTTAGCCCTTCTCAGACAGATTGTCACCCTAACCAGGATGGAACATTTCAGAGCCTTTGATGATGGTTATCAAATGTAGACCATGATGCTTTCTTTTAAGTGTTGCAGTAGATGCAAGATGTGTGTGTGTCTTAATTTCTCTTGACAAAAATAACTTAACAATAAAGATCAGTATACCTTGAATGGGTGTAATATTTAAACATTTTCTAATAGGTCTTGTATGAAGTAGACACATGCCATCAGAAACTCTCCTGTGGCTTCCTTCCTTTAACAGTGTCATTTGATCTAAGTGGAGCCAGTGTGGCTCCCAGGATTTATAGGCCATCTTAAAGGAGAGCAAAGAAAAGCTCCCCACTGACTATAGACTTGACACAACCTGGCAAACTCACTTGCATCTCCTCCACTCTTCCTTCCAGTTTCCCTTGTCATAATAACACCACACGAGTGGTAGACACAAGAGGATGGCCACCCTGTCTTGTTTTCAGACTTCTTACTGCCCTTTCTTGTCCTTCTGGGCTGCTGCTTCTGTAGGGTTTACTTGGCACTGTGATGAAAGCTTTTGGCATTCAGTGCTTGGCCTCTGTTAGCCCCTGAGAGACATTATTTGACTGTTCCTCCTCCATGATGAAAAAATAGAAAATCATGTGGAAATAACCGCAGGTGACCTCACTGTCCGATGAAGGACTATTACAGTGCATTAAATCATGGAAACCATGACAAATGAGTGTGACACATAAAACATGAGGCTACCTCAACAGTAGCTTTCCACTGAAATGGAAAAGAGTAAATGGAAAAAAAAAAGTTCATTTTTGTCTAAATGTTTTATTTTTCTGTTTTTTTCTTGTCTCGTGCAGAAATGGTCCAGTGTGAACAGCCCTCTTTTCTTGCCACTTATCCCACCAAGAGCTCCTGGCTTCACGGCTGTGGTGCTAACATATGATCGCGTTGAGAGTCTTTTCCGAGTCATCACAGAAATTTCCAAGGTGCCTAGCTTGGCTAAGCTGCTGGTGGTGTGGAATAACCAGAACAAGAGTCCCCCGGAAGGTGAGTGAGAGATATTTTTTTTTCGTTATTCCGTCCAGGAGACCTGGATAATGTTGACATGTTGTCACTTGTCAAAGTCAAACTAAACTAGCTAGCTAAAAAATGCAGACTTTGACAGCTAACTGCGGACACCTCCACTATGGCACTCCTACTTGTAAGTCCACCTGCATGTTCCAAATGAGCACTGCCATCTGACTCGACTGTTAAATGTTTTACATTAAACTGATAAGGGTATCAGATATTGAGGGTATCTAGACAGGGTGTAGCCACAAACATACATTCCTGTTGTGCCACAACAACCTTTAACATTGAGTGATCAATTTATTAATTTGTTCTTACAAATTTGTCACATGACAGGTGTCAGCATATATTTAACTGAGATTTGTAACTAACACTGAATGACAACTGAACAGAGAAGCACTAGTTTCTTGGCTTTCTTCATCCATGCCGAATTGAATCCTCTGCTGTACTACAGATGAGTGATAACAGCTAGAGCAGCCAAGCTTTCTCTCTCCAGAATAAACAGTATCATGACATGCTGAATGCTGGAACTTTCTGTTTCACAAAGGGTGGTGGTGGGGATGAAGTGTTTAGTAACAAGTTGGCCTTAAATACAAGAGTAAGGTTACATACATATAGTACACTGGTATTACTTGTTACAGGAATGAAAGTGGTTGTTTTCAATACGTACTTGCCAGTAATATTCTGTTTTACTCTTAACTCAAATGTTAAGATAAGAGTTTGGTAATGTAACGATGTTGTGAGACGACTTTGAAGTGCTCCCTCGTGGCTATGAGTTGCCTTTTCATGAGAGGCATCAGCGGCGCCTGGCTGGAGCTTTGTGTCCCATTAGAATTAACAAGAGGCCATTGACAGGTCAGACTCATGGGGCTCAGGCCAATGTGGAGGCAGATTTCTTCCCTATTCGCACCAAGCTACAATCTGACGTGTTTACAGGCTCCTTGTTTTGCTGCCCACTGTGTGTCTGAAGACCATTATTTTGTAACAGATCTGATTTAAACAATCATTGTGTTTTTCAGACCAGTGGCACAGCAGCTGAGATTGCTTAACAGCTCAAAAAGTTCAGAGTAAATGAAAAGGAAAAATCGTAGCTCATTTTTTTTTTTTTTAAATTTTGCTTTTACCAAAATTTTTGGTAAAAGCAATTAAAAGTGTGTAAGGAATGAAGTAGTAAAATGTCTGAAATTGCATCTTATTCTCTCACTCTTACTGTCGGTTATGACGAAAGAATAGGGAGGGTCACACCAACACTGTGAGAGTGCGAGAAGAAACTTGAACCATTTAACATAGCAGTTTTCCTGACAATAGCTTTTGACAGGAGACCTCAGACGTGGTTAGGAGGACCTGGAACTCTTCTTATAGTTTGCCAGCCCTGAGTACTCCATTAATGAGGGGACACATTCTGTGTGATCTGCCTGCACCATAGTCCGTGCCATGGACACTGCCCAAGATCTTTGAAATGCTCCCCTGGAAAAAAAAACACTTTGTTCATCTGCCTCATGAAGAATTGTACTGTGGTCAGATTTGCACGTGCTTGAGGTTAGCATTGTGATATGAGTCAGTGAGTAAACTTAAACTCCCAGAGTGCTGTTTTCACCCACCAGTACAGATATCTTAAATCTGTCAGTGGTACAATAATAGTAATTGTTTGGTCCCTGCCATGTCAGAAGAAAATCCCAAATCCAGGGCTATCTTTGCTATCTCTGTTTTTTTTTTTTTTCTAAAATTAAATGTTCACACTGTGTATAACATCAGAAATGTTTTATTTTTCCCTTCTTGCAGAGTCTCTTTGGCCAAAGATCGGTGTCCCTCTCAAAGTTGTGCGAACAAAAGAGAACAAACTAAGTAATCGTTTCTTCCCATACGATGAGATTGAAACAGAGGCAGTCTTGGCGATTGATGATGACATCATCATGCTGACATCTGATGAACTGCAGTTTGGCTATGAGGTGAGAAGCTTCAAAAAAGAAAAACAAAATAACCTTTAACATACCTCTCCCATATTTCCCTTGATGGCAGGTACTGCAGGGAAGCACTTCAAGTTGATCCCAGAATTTAAAGTCATTCAGGAAGATTACAGTCTCATTCTCTTGTTGAATACTGTTTGATGTGTGAAGAATGATGACAGGTCTGAAGCTGATACTTTCCATGCGCACATACCTGCCCAGCCCCACTAAGCTCTCTACACTCACCTGAATCCATTTGGATCCATTTAATAAAATTGTGCTCAGTTTAAGGGTAATTTTACAGAAATTACAGACAGGATAGAGGACTTGTCTGTCTGATTGGTGGCATTTCTTTTACTTTATGTAGAAGGATCAGCTTCTGAATAAGCTTGACACCATCCAGCTTGGAATAGAGCTGTGTCAGTATGAAAAGTATTTTGTGTGTTGCTTTCAGTAGTTTTTTGGTCCAGGGAGAAATGATTACTCTGGGGCATTTGGTAATTGGCCAGGCTTGGTCTCAGTCTTTTGACGTAAGCCATCAATTTTCACTTTGGTACTCTTTATCTGAAAGTCAAACAGTCTGTCTTCTGCTATTTCCTTCAAGGTATGGAGGGAGTTCCCAGACAGGCTGGTGGGCTACCCAGGACGGCTGCACCTTTGGGACCATGAAATGGGGAAGTGGAAGTATGAGTCAGAGTGGACCAATGAAGTCTCTATGGTTCTTACCGGAGCTGCCTTCTACCACAAGGTAGAAAAGTCTAGCTAGTGTCACCTATTTCAACCTTTCTACATAATTCAATGTTGTGAATCTGCTTTTTTCTGTTCTAGTACTTCAATTATTTATACACATACAAGATGCCAGGAGATATCAAGAACTGGGTTGACGCTCACATGAACTGTGAAGATATTGCAATGAACTTCCTGGTGGCTAACATCACAGGCAAAGCCCCTATAAAGGTACATTCATAGCTCTGACTGGACTGGGTGTTTTCAGCTTGGAAGGGGGAGGCTGAAGCCTGACACAGCAGACCAGCATCTCTGGGTCTGATCAGCTCTCACCCTTCAACATCACTGCCTCTCCCCCTCCTCAGTGCCCAGGTGCAGAGGCCCTAAGTTAAAGCCCGACTTTAACCTCCCTTATCTGGGTGTCATTCACTGGCACTCCCCCTCCGAGTATGTTTTTCTAAGCTTGCTGGGGCTCATGCAGGCCCTGCCGTCAAATCACAGGCTGAACACTTCCCTACACCTGCACCAGTGGTCCAACCTCCCACAATATCTTCATCTGGTCTCCTCAGAAAACACTTAACCAGCCCCATCTTTCTTTCACTTTCTTCTGCACACACACATTGACAATACATATCTGTATTGTCATGCACAGGCATGTGCCAGGGAGTTGCTAACAGATAGACTGAGGAAACCCTGTGCAACCATCAATCTTTAACATCAGTGACAAGAATGAATGTTTTGCCACCATGTCCTTTACATAAGGTTTTGTTGAATTTTATAGACACATTTTATTAGACAATTTATTAGCTTCTGTCTGGGCAACTGAGATTTAACAAACTGTTGAATTGGGTAGATTTCAGTAATGTGACTTTGCTCTGCTTCTGTTTAGGTGACCCCAAGGAAAAAGTTCAAATGCCCTGAATGCACTGCCATTGATGGACTGTCCCTAGATCAGACGCACATGGTCGAGAGGTATGCCAGTGAACGCAAGAAAATCGCATTCTTTATTCATTATTTTTATTTGCACGTGTGTTGTGTGCCTGCACAGGCTGGAAGCCTCATGCATGTCTGCGTAATATCAGGAAGTCCTATCAGGAGTCAAATATTTCTTTTATTGCTCATTATTTTTTTCATAAATTCCTAAAATTGATTTGTAATTTTGGAGAAGAAATCAGGAAAATATTTGTCGTTTTATGCTCTTCCATATTCGGCATCAGTCTGCTTGCCTACCACATTCTAATGCCAGAAGTTTTATGTGATCAAGCTGCTCAGCCTTGTTTACGATTACAGTTGCACCAGGGAAAAAAATGCACAGAGTTACGTACACGTTGGGGCATTTTATAACTTGGTTTACAAGCGTCTGCTCCTATTTAAAACCCTGCAGTGATTATCTGTGAAATACAGTAAAAAATGTCACACTGCAATCCATCCGGTTAACATTAGATGCAGTCATGTACAGGATAATTTCAGCAAGCCACGCAAAGTGTGAATGTAGTCTCTGCATGATAAAATATAGACATTATTTAAACATGCCTGAAGAAAATGGACCCTGCAATAATTTAAAAAAAGGTAAATGACCTATATTGTATTTTCTCATTATATATATATATATATATATATATATATAGACACACAAACACACACACACTTTCATCTTACTTTTAAATTAACCAAGCTGTTTTTTTCTTTTCAGATCTGAGTGCATCAACAAATTTGCATCGGTGTTTGGCACAATGCCTCTGAAGGTGGTGGAGCACCGTGCCGATCCTGTGCTCTATAAAGACGACTTTCCAGAGAAGCTCAAGAGCTTCCCCAACATTGGCAGCTTGTAACAGATGTTTGGATATTTTTCACAGCCTCAATGCTTCAAACCTGTCACCAACATTGTCTTTTTATGTGAAGATGTCAGTATTCAGACAGAAGTGTGACCTGTGTCCTCTCAGTTCAAATAACTTTTCTTTTTAGATTGAATTTAAGAAACGGGAGTCCCAGTGGCCATTGAGGTGTTGCCAAACATAAACTAAATGAGTAAAGTCACATGAACGGCTGATGAGGGTCAACTTGGGTCTGATGTTTGATAGACGGGCTGGCTGACTGACTGGAGATTTTCAGTTCCTCACTCTTTCAGAACTGGAAACTTTGGGCTCCAGCTGCTCTGGAATCAGCATATACAGTGTATATATTAGTACTTTGCAGCAGTGCTGTACAATAATCATCATAATTTATGATTTTGCAACAGGTGTACAATATGAAAAGACACAAAGTAATAAATTTGAGATTGCATGGTATATAGTAAATGATCTGTGCAGGCCTTATTCAACGGTTCTATTGATGTTGATGACATATCGGTGATGTACAGTAAGTGTTTCACACAGATTGGACCATCAGACAAAGCTGGTACCATAAATCTAATATTTAAACTTGAGTAACTGCTGATTTAAAAAACAAAAGATGCAGATCTACTTTTCCTGATACTGCCTGAACAAGCTCTTTGTTGTGTTTTTATATATATTAGATGATATTAGAAATGCAGTGATGCTCACTGAAGCATGCATTAT
>JAVQJX010092405.1:0-10420 GCA_036025115.1 Ambassis agassizii
GTGCCAGATTCCAATGAGTTTAGATTCAGTAACACAACTCACTGCAGTATTCCCACAATGTTGTTTCAATTACAAAAAGGTAAAACTATATGTGCTCTTGTTTTGACAGTTTAAAAAAAAACTATGTAGCTGTTTCATATCCTGTAATACTTCCTTCTCTAAGTGTGGTCTAGTCACACTTTCCAGTGTCATACTGTGTAAATACTCACCTGCATCTACCAGCCCAACACTGCCCTCTAGTGGAATTAATAAAATACAGCTATTTCTTCAAGTTCTGTTAAAATTAGCACTGAGTTCAAGGCAGGTCATGCTCTGTTTTGCCAATTCTTCGTGAGAACAGTCTTATTAAACCAATTGGAAGAAACTCTGTTTTATCCCCAAAGCCTCAGACATAACATTTGCCACATCAATAAAGATCATCTTATTCCTCAAGCACTCAACATTCTCCAGGCATCTAGTTCCTTACCCAACGGAAATACCACCTTAGCCACCGTGAGCCTTTTTCTGTTTAAAGCATCATTAGATTCTTATTTTTATGTGTTTGTGTGATGGAAAGCACATATTTTCAGAAAGCAATCACGCCAATAAAGCCATAAAATAATGATGGAAATCTGAAAAACCATGGCCAACATTATGTTCAGCCTATATGATTTACATAAACAACAAATGGAAAGACTGAACACTTCTCCGCAATGACTCACTTCTGAGGCAAACTGCATCATGGGAGAGTTTTCAGGCAATATAAGAGGGCAGCAGAGAGCTTTGAGATATGATTGCTGTGAGCTAGGACCCTGTATCAACAATATTAAAGTGGATATATAATGTGATTATTACTAACCGCCAAACACACTCAGACTAACCACACAGGCATGCAGGATGCAGCGCCGGCCAGAAGAGCACACAAACACAAATAACCCACACACACGGCTGTATGCACCCACGAGTCCATACACACGAGTGGAGTGCGAAACCGCATGCACACACACACAAGCACTCACTCGCCATAAACCACATTCATACACACACGCACACTCCTGCAGTGCATACCTCCCCAACTACTGGTCCAGACCCAGACACCGCATGCCAGTGCACCTCGCTCCCTGAGCCACAGGCCGCAGGAGTAGAAGAAGAAACAGATGGGTACCAGCTGTTTGGATGAGAGCCCTGGGTACACAGCTACTGTATTGCACCACACACACACACATGCATGAACACTTGAACTCATTCAAGTTGTTTAACTGCAGCCATGCCTATAGTGTTTCTAGTATTTACTCACACAGCGTTTACAAGTAATGTATTGTTAGTGCTCTGTTAAACAATTCAAAAGCTTTCAATCCATGTGTGCTGGAAACAGAGCTTCCTGTTTTGCCAGTTCTACCGTTAAATCCACTGTGGTGTGTGCATGGTAATTACACTGATGTTTCAAATTACTACTTATATAGTTATACAGATATACTGTAGTTGTAGTTTGATGTTGTTTTCTTCTCTATGGTAGAAGGGATGGTTAATATAAAGGAAATTGAACTGACTGAACATTCAAAGGAAGTAAAATATCATCCCAAAACAGCTTTTAAAGTGCTGACTGTGTGTTCATGTCTGTGATAAACAGTACAAGACAAACTAAATCTGTGTCACTGTAAAACTGCTGCAAAGTATTACAGCTGCAAGATTTCTGTTATCACAATGGGTTAGTAATATGCTAAATGGTGGTTGAACAGCTAGTTCATAGCAAACACATGGTTCGGTTATCCAAGTATTTTAATTTGTCTTTTAGCTCATTGTGTTTGTGTTATGGCTCACAGCTTTTCCTGTTTTTTGCACACAAACTAGAGAGAACAGAAACAGATGAATATATTGCTTGCTCAGCAGCAGACAAACTGATCTGTGTAGCATTTAGCAGTAAACGCAACTTTTCTGAGGAGAGACAAAAACAAAAATTACTAGTGGCACACACAATTGATGGTATATAAGAGTCTTTAAATCCAACATACAGATAGGCGAATGACTCAAAAATGTGTCTATGAGAATATGAAATCTTCACAAGTTTGTTTTCTCAGCAACTGTAACCGCTGTTCCCTAAATAGATGTCAAATTAGCTTTCCACAATGAGAACAGCGGATGCTGCTGATTGTTCACGATCCCCCTTCTCTTTCTTTCCTTCTTTGTGTTTCCTCCATGAACCCAGCAATTTCTGATCCAACCTCAGCGATCAACTTTCCTCTTATGAGTCAACTGAGGTGGTGACTCCTTCAGCTCATTACAACATGACCTACCCAAACCAAATCTCTCATTCTGCTGCCTGAGATGCATGTTTCCTCTGTCTGAATGCTATTAGTTACAGCCAGTGGTTGTTCCCTCTTATTATATTGACTTTGAACACAATCTGTCTCATTAAATAAAAATACAGCATTGTGTGAAGTACAGTAAAGTCAGGGTTTAATTCATTAGTATTTGAGGTGGCTGTGACAGTCGGGCCACTACAAAAGTGACATTAAACATCAGAGAAAGCCATCTGCACAGTTTACCGGCATCCTGGAGCAACACTCAATGACATACCACTATAACTATAACTGTACCAGCTATTGAACATTGAGCAAGGAAAAAAATGACAAATGGAAATGGTATTGTGTGTATGGTTGACCACGGTCGTCCTGTGATTTCTAGCTTTGGTGCTGATGTGGTTTGGCCAGTGTGGGTTTAGAGGGCAGACCGGAGCAACTGGTTCAGGATCTTTTTCCTTCTTGAAGCCAACAGGATGTCTTTAATGAACCACAGTGTGTTTGAACTGTCGCATCTCACCATACAAGCAATTCAGCCCTAGTTGCTGGCGTGCACAACATGAAAATGGAGAAACATGCTTAAAAAAACTGAAGATGTATCAAATCCAGGAAATGCCGCCTCCGAGACAAAGACCACAAATCAAATGTTGGCCATAATAAAGGGGAATGTCTTAGGGTAAAGTGTCGTACAGGATTCAAAAGACTCAGACAGACCTTTTTGTCTTCATGTAAAATTTGATGCAAGCCAGCATTTTTAGGGGCAGGCTGTAGTTGCACAGTGATTTATCTCTGAGGGTTTTAAGGAAACACTGTTGTTTACCACAGGTTTGGTGTACTGGGAGTAACCCTGCTTGATTTGTAGCCTCGTGGTGAGTGAGTTTACCTGTCCCGTCCACAAGATGGAGTCGCTGGTGTATCATATAACTGACTGGGGCCACAGCACCAGTTATTGTGGCAGGAACAAAGGGAAAACAAGCTCACATCATTTTCACGATAACTGCAAACTGTGGTGATGGTTCAGTAACTGTGAGTGTTGATATGCTGCATATTGTTTCAATTATTCCAAACTGTTGTTCCAGACCGTGCCATAGGAAAATGCTCAAAATACTCCATGTTTGATCTTGTGGGCTCTTGTGAAACTGGAAATGAATAGTGATTAACTATAATGATGATCATCATGGTGAAAGGTTTTGTGCCACAGGTTATTTGACTGTGTAAGCCAGCCTGTGTAGTGTTGCCCTATAAAGGAAAGTCCTTTAAAATATTACCATATTTTTTTGTAATATTTGAAATTAATCACATCCAACATGTAAACTTGCATCATATTTATTCCAAAAATTTAAGACAACAAGTTCCACGAGTTGCTTTAATTTCCACATCACAGAAACAAATGAAGTGCTTAAGTCACGCTCTGTTTTTATTTGTGCGTAAATACGTGTGTGCGTGTGGCGCTGTTGTGGGAGGCTTTGTAGTGTTGAGTGAGGAAGAGGGATATGGCTATGATTAAAGTAGGCACTAAAGCAAAGGTGGTAATTGGGATCATAAACACTCACTTTTCCATTTACCCCTCTAATGAAGCGTTCCTGTTTATTCTAAGCAACCGATTCATCAGAAAAACAGCATCAACTCCGAGCCTGTCTGAGTGTTTAGATTTGTTTATATTATAATGGGGGCATGATGAAGGATGTCAACAGAGTACAGCAGAATGCACACAGAGCACTTATGAGACATGTTGTGTTGTTGTTTCTCCACTGAGGCTACAGGCTGGATACAAAACAGACAGAATCTCAGTGAATCATACATAGGCCTTCCCAAATTGCATACAGCTGTATGTTGCATTCTGTTGGGATCACAACATTGCATATTGAATTTGAAACTGTTTGATTCAAGTTTAAATATTGTTGACAGAATGGTTGGTGCTACATTTCTTACCAGAGACATACAACAAAATATCATCTGCCAAACTCACCAGACAGACATATTTTGGTTGTCTTCTCTGTGATTGAACAGAGGATTGTGGCTGAGAATACAATGGAAGGCAAGCTGGCTTGTACACTGCAAATGTGACCACACATAGGAGATCCTGATACTTTGACTGCATTTGGCATTGTGGGACATTCACATCCTTTTGTACTATTACTAATCCCGCTAAGTTTGATGATGTCTGGCACCACTGAACTATCAAAATCTGGTGTGGGTTGAAGCCAAAACCATTTTTTGCAATAGTTAATATGTTAATTTCTGCTTTAAGGTTAGGGACTCTGCTGTTTGGTTGACACTACTTAAAGTACACTTGGCAATCAAGAAAGAATCAAGGAAGAAGTCAGAATTGAGAGGAATATTAGGATTATTAATCCAGATGAAGAGGATGAAATGAGACCTACAATGAACAAAATGAACTACAAATTAATAAGACTTTTACAGAAACGATGGAAATATGACATTTAGATCTGTTTCAGCCCACACAGATGGTTTTCTGTGCTGATATTTTTCATAACTAAAGAAGTTTCAGTGATGTTTTTTTACTGCCTGCTTCTTTAGTTAATGAGAGAGTTTAAAATTAAATAAGAGAGGACATTTTGGAGGAGATACAGAGTCTATGGCTCTGGATCGAGCCTACAGCTGTTCACGGCAGTGCGTGGAAGGAGTCTACACGCAAACAATGTCAGGTATAGTTATTAGAATTTATTTCTTTATATTTGTTGACCTAAAAATGGTCAAATTTATGATAGCAAAGTGAAATTTTAAACACAATCTGAAGAACAGGATGTTACCAAGGACATAACCTCACTGCTCCTTGTGTTAACTATTTTGCCAGAATTTTTTAATTTACTGTCACTAAGCATCCTTTATATCACTTTTTTAGCCATGGCTGTTTATTTCAAACGAACATGAAACAGAATTTCTTGGGCACCATCAGAGGTGGAGAATGGCATCAGGTAAATCAGGTAAAAACTGGAAGACTAGCATTGATGATTTGAATATTTGAATAAAACGGAAAATATATGTGTACAATTTCTGTTTGGCAGGGTGAACTGAGCTTCCTAATATTTTGGTTTCATCCTTTCATCCTCATTAAACTGAGTCGTTTGCATGTACATATATGCTATTTGAAAGTAAAACTGAAGCAGCGGGGGTCAGATCTAATTCTATGCTAAACAGTCATTTTTCATTCATTTCACTGCAATTAACCTTGCAAATATGAATGTTTTTGGTCTCCCCCGGTTGCGTCTTTATGGAAGCACATAACACTGGAGGACAGAACTGTCAAACAGTCCAGACGCAGGCTTGTTTTACTGCACATCAGGGCTCTGCCAGGCTCTCCGCACACCCTGGCGGTAACTGCTATAGTGCAGGGAGCCAAACAGTAGAGATATAAAGCCAAAGCAATGACAGCTCATAATCGTAAATTTCAGGAGGGAAAATTCACTGTTGCTTTTCTCATCTCAGGGCAAAGTGTGTTTTTCATCAGTGGAAAAAAAATGCCATCGAGTTTTGTATTAGGACGTTAAAATGGGACATGTTTGGATCAAGTGTCAGGTGGTTGTGTTTGATATGTGTTTTTCTAATGAGACGTGTCCTCCTTCTGAAGCATCAGAGGACCAAAGATGTCTCAAAGCCCAAAGTACATAAGCAGCTCATCAACTCTGGGAGTATTTTCACTGCTTTGACAGATGTTTTATTTTGACTGGAAGTGTTTAACTAAATATTACGCCTGCCCTCTGGCTGCTTAGATTAAGATCAGTTTAAGATTTTTTTCTTTCCCTTTAAAAAAACAACCTATATCTATTAGGCCATCTGCATTTCCAGTCCAACTCCACTTTTTAAACCTGATTCCTTTTGATTCAGCCCCTCACCCTGAACAAGGAACCTTAAATTAATAATAATCCTTTGATGAAAGGGCCTAAAAGGAAG
Organism: Ambassis agassizii; assembly: GCA_036025115.1. Lineage (NCBI taxonomy): Eukaryota > Metazoa > Chordata > Actinopteri > Ambassidae > Ambassis > Ambassis agassizii. The sequence goes on from JAVQJX010092405.1 coordinate 6,195, forward strand.
CTTGCCCAGTCAAGTGTGTTCCCCTCGCTCTTCCAAGACCAAATGCTGTGTGGCATGTTTGACAGGGAATGAAAGGAATAACGCAGGTTGTCAGGTATAGGAGAGAGCCAGGCTACGAGGCCACAGCAATCAGGAAAAGTTGGTCCGGCACAAGGCATGACTTCAATAAAATACCACCAGTCCTACTTTTAAAAGCATTAGTCCAGGGCAAATTAAAAAGTAGAGTGCAATTAAAAGAAATCACTGTGTAAATGTTAGCATGTGGAACTTTTTCTCTTCCTTTCCTCTTTTTTCCCTTCCTCCTAGCTGAACAAAGAATGCCCCAGAGGCAGAGCTGCGCAGCTGCTGAATATTACTACATCCATGTGTTTTAAATAAGACCCCATTATAATCAAAATCATAAAAAAGGTAATGTGGCCCTCCTAAACATTTAAATTTAAGTTAACCAATGTAGCCTTTGAAAGAATTTTTTGTAGTTTCCTAATTGAATGAATTGGAAGAAACCATCAAAGGAGCCATTATTTGTAGGAATATATTGCTATTGAAGGTAAATAAATAGAACTAGTAATTGATGGCTAATGCAATGTTTCATTTCTTTAAAGATTTTGCATTTAGCCCCTTTGACCACATGGTGCGCTGAGGGAAATGCCTGTACTATGCAAGAGTTATTAGAGTTATAGAGTTATTATGCAAGCAAGAGTTTACAAAGCATGTTGACTGATGCAGTCAATAGTATAGCACACTGAGAATCAATTATTTTTAGCATGTTTCCTCCTTAGCAGACACACTGACACCACACTGGTCTTTTGTGGAGACCATGAATCAGAACAAATAACGAGATAGATAACCAGGCTTAAACCACTTTGTTAGAGGTGTGGTAGCCTTTAAAAACAAGTAAAACTGTGAGACGTATTGATTCATTTTTAAAGAAACTAAACTGGAGATAGATTCAGTGGGGCCTAAAGGTCTGCAGAAGTCTGCTAAGCTCAAAACCCTTTAGTTAAAAGTCACTGAGGGTGTCGCCTCACACCAGGACAGATGAGTTTCCATGGGAGGAACGAAGATGTCTGGCCAAATCCACTTTTCCCCCTTATTAAAATGGATATTTCCGAGCTGTCAGAGGGTGAAGTCTGGGTTTGCACAGACTCACACTGACTTCTCGCTGACAGTGGGCTTCCTTTCCCCATACGTTCAGCATCTCTTGTGGCTCTCCCTCCCACTATGCCGTATAGCGGGTTCCCTGCAGGGACCTCAGCCAGCACAGCCCTGGCAAGCTGTTCAATTTTCACTTAGCGGCACACACTAATTTACTGAGACTCGACACTGTTTTGGGTCCGTGGTGCAATTCCCACGTTCCAGCTGAGAAAATATATCATTAGTCCCTCATCGTGTAATGCTTGCCACGTTACGTTATAAAAGCTGGGTGTAAAGCGACATGGATAAAACAGGAGCAATTTCCAGTGTGCCTCATTTCGACCGCCTGCTTGGAATAAGTGGTGGGCGTTAAGAATTTGAAAAGGGGACAAGATGTGGTGTTGAAAAGGCCATTTTGCTTACTAAATACTCCTGGGTGGCTAGAAGAGTAAGCATTTCCATTGCAAATGTCTCCAGTAACGTATTACAGCTATATGAGAGGAGGTCTTTACAAGCTTTCCTTGAAAGTTATATGGATTAATTAACTTTCCAAGCAAATTAAGATTCCATGCTAATTGTAGTCTAGGTTATTTTAATGAGATCTGCACAAAAGATGGGTAATTCACAAATAAGTTCCTTACCCCACTGATGTTTACTCTCTGAGAATTAGCTTGTTTACTATGGACTGACTCCACAGTAGACCAACATCCACGAGATGACTGTAACCTATGTGTTGCTCTGTTATACCACGCAGAGAGCGAGTGAAGACCCTTTTTTTGGCACGAGACCACAGTTTTCTGGGTTTTTCACTTCACAAACATTTTTACAGGCGTGACAGGCTGTGACCGAGGAGGCCGCAACAGACAGCTCTGTCACCTCAAAACAACCACCCCGCAGGGGCCACACGAGACAGCTAAATATATCACCTCCCAGGAAGAAACTGTAGAGTCTGACCGGCTATCTTGTGGCTTAATTAACAAACACAGGACACGATAGAAATTAGAGAGCAGTGGAAAGCACTCTGACTGGATGCTTTGTAGGCCTCACCGCACTGCAACCACGCTGCAAATGGCCTCTCATACAACATATCACTCATCGATGCCATATTGTACACCCTCCCTTCACATGCTCATCTCCGCTCTCTGTTTACCCACAGCTCCTACCTATCCAGACTTCCTAGAAACCATCTTCTACATCTCCATCCTTCTATTTCCTTAATCACAAGTGCACAAGTCCTTCATGTGGCAGCAATTTGGGTCGGCCGACACCCAGTGGCAAATGTGCCTGACCCCCTCTCTGCCCCCCCTCCAGCCTCCCCCCTCCACAACACCCTCTTGAAAGCCACATCTATCGCCACAGCTTTCAGGGCCTTGACTGAGAGCCTCAGCCCATTAGAGAATCGTATGTGTGTGTATGTATGCCTGCGTCCAAGAATTGGAGGTATTACAGGTTGCAAAATGTAGTTCTGCGCCTACAGTATATGTGACCTAACTTAGTAATGAGCACTGCAGTCTCCTGCGCTGTATTAAAACAGTTTCAAAAGCTCTGTAATCCCTTTTTAAATAGCCCCACTGAGCAATTTTTATGGAAGTTTTCTAGCAATCATCAGTGCTATGTGGCCTATTTAATGAAAGTTATAAGCATCCATGTTACTTAGCAGATAATTAAACCTAATTAAACAAGCATGCCATTGCAGTGGTATCTGTTATTTATAACATTTATAAGCATTGATGGAAAAAGATAAAAAAGAACTTACATCACAAATCGTAGATAAGTTTATTACATCCTCATATGAGGAAATAAAGAAGCACTTTAAGTCTTTTTGTGCGTCTACAGTGGCACATTTTGTTGGTGCAAAGGCTCCTGTTAAATTGTTTCACTGCCATAGAAAAGCAATGCCCTTTGACTCCGTGCAGAAGACATCATCCACTTACAAGCTCCAACAATAAAACCCGTGCATGCTGCAATAAGCCCCGCTTTGTTTCTAATACATCCAAGTGAAAACAGTTATTGGACTAATTACAACGGTCTCGCGTTGGATTTTCTTCCTGTGTTACACATGCTTTGGCAATGTTCCCAGTATTGTGTCAAAACGTCTTTCAACTCATGACTGCAGTACTAACTGCCACACGTGGTGTGGCAAGGAAGGATGGCAGAGCAGAATGGGGTAATAGAAGGTTCAGTCTGTTGCAGATAAAAACACCTTCTCTGATAGTGTCTGCTTTCTGCAAAGCAAAAATTTTGAGAAAAATGTAAGTATGTAACACATAACCTGTGTGTGTTTAAACAAAGACTAAGCATCTATAAATATTACAGTCCTCAGTGAGGGACTTTCTGTTATTGCACAAGACTGCTTGAATGAATTATTAACAGCACCATTAACAGCTGATAACTGTCACATAATGCATAGATAGATATTTATTAAATGCAGTATCGGTCAGGTCACTCTAATGGGAGGTTTTTTATATAACATAAAAAAGAGACAGATGTCGTTTTGCACCTTACCACACATCATATATGCAACTGTATATTCTGTCTGTAAAACATTATTTATGGACTGATTTGATTTTGTTGGAAGACATTTATGTTAAATAAACAAATAAAATTCTAATATCCGAAATACAACTGACAAAAAGACAGAAGAGATAATGTTTTTGGTCTAATATTCTGTAGCTATCACAGGATTTAGTCATGTTTTATCATTAGAACATTCTGACCTTTGTGCCTATTTTTCTCTGTCTCTCTGTCGCCTTCGTATTTGTTCTGGGGTCACGCTCTCGGTTTCTCTACTGCACCAAAAGGCAATTCTGGTTGCCAAAGGCACACTACAAATAACTTGAATTGTCTTAAATTTAGTTTTACCTTTGAATTTTGACATGGTGGCTGTCAGAGTTACTCTTCTCCTTCTCTTGTCTTCTCTCCTGTTGTTGCAGCTGTCATCCACACTCTTGTCCTGGTAAAAGAACACTAGAGTTAAACATGTCTGATACTACCTCATAAGTAGTAACTATAATTACACACTGCTAAAAGAATGGATTTCCCCCCTTTTTGTTAATTTAGTGATTTGAATTACATGCACTAACAAAACAAAC
>JAVQJX010092416.1:0-11508 GCA_036025115.1 Ambassis agassizii
GCAAAAACATTTTGAGATTTTAGGAATGAGTCAAGGTAAGTAAAGTTGTATTTTGACAGAGTGAACATGATAAATTCCACATCCGGTTCATTCATATAGACTGCAGTTCCTGTTTGAAAAAAAAGGAAATAACAATCAGCAAAGTTAACAGGCTCACTTTAGGGTAATAATGCAATCAAGCGATTTCTCGGGAGGAACCACCGGAGCCAATAGAAATGGAGAACTGTCACTAAATCTACGTCAAAACAGCCATTATCCAATCATAAAGAGGTAGGACTACTTTGCAACTGTTCGATACATTTTGGCGGGACTAAAAATGGTCTGAAACCGTCAGGAAGTATTTAAAGGTGACACACCGACATTAGCATATCCCAACATGGATTAACTCTGTCTAGACTAAAGTGTGATCATGAAACACTCAAACAGCAAAGGTAAGACACGATTTAAAGTAGACCTAATGGCTGTAAACTGAAGATTACCATTGCTGTACTATGACTGCTGGTGCAGTACGAAGTGATGTTGTATGATGTTATGAGCAAGAAATGGCATGGATGCCAGCTTTTGTTGCCTGGCCTTGGAAAACTGTTTTGTTTGTTTTTATCCTCTTCTGGTTAAGATGGCGTGGTACATTGCTTCATGGTTTTGTTTGTTGACAACCATCTGGCCCCCAAATGTAGGGTTCAGCTGTAGGAGTTTGGTTTGGAGACGAACTAGCTTTGCAGTAGAAGACATGTTGTCACTGGTCTTTTTAAGCCATCTACATTAGTGGCCTGAGTACATTGCATAGTGATCTATACTGGGAGGCCCACTGATAAAATGAAGTTGATGGTCTTTGCACTAACAATCGTATGAGTAATGTTTGACTTTGACTTGGTGTGGAATAGTAGTGGAAGAAGTAGCTACTGAAGCTTGGTGCTTCACTGTGTAAAAGTAGGCTACATTTACCCAGCAGCAGTTCAGTGGAGGCTGACTCTGCATTCTTGTTCAGTGGTAAGGTTGGCTGCAGAGAAGAAGAAACATACTTTATTAATTAGGCTACTATGAATTACATTTTTTCACTCCTTATGCATATACATTTTTAGTCATGCATATACATATACATCACACCACACACATGCACAGGGGAGCCACATTTTGGCTGCAGGCGCCAGCCAAAAGGCTCAAGGGCACCTCAGCAGTATCTCAGAGGTGAACTGGCTCTTCTCCAGCTGACAGTCTGCCTTCATGTGTCTTGGTCCATGTATCTTGGTGCAGGTCTGGGCTCAAACCAGCAGCCCTCTGCTTCCCTTCGCTTTCCAGCCCAATCCCCTATGGACTGAGCTACTGCAGACTGGAGACAAGTAACAGTCTGCTGTTTCCAAACCTGAGCACTGCTGTCATTGGTGCTCATGGAGTGGGGCCACCTGATTGGCTTACAGGTAACAACACAATCCATATTTCTGTGTAGATTGAGGCAACATTTTGACATTTTGTATTCATAAAATGTTACAAGTAACAGCAAACCCTGTACTTAATCTATACAAACGTAAACATTTACTTAAGTACAGTAACAAAGTACAAATACTTGGTTACATTCTACCACTGGTGTTGGAGTGAACGGGAAAGCGCAGTAACATTATGATGTCTCACCACAAAGCCTTAAGAGAATCACGTCATTCATTCATTCATTCATTCATTCATTCATTCATTCATTATTTCCATCCAACTTTTTATGTGTAAAAGAGTCAAAATTTTTATCAGGTTAGATGGAATAATATGGTAAATTTAATCCACCAAATGTATGAAAAGCACCCTTGTAATGCAGGCATTTTGTAGCTATAGTGTTAATGTTAAATTGAAATTCTTTTATTGCTACTTTTAGTTTTAAATAATAAATAAACACGTAGGCATTATGTTAGCTTGTTTCAAATGTTAAATATTGTTTAATTTGGCAAACCAAAATGAACGAACAGTGTTATGAGGGACTTTTGCAGTACACCTGATCAAACACAAGGTGGTGCTGCAGAATAAGGTATTATAATAGCCTAGAGCTGAAAAGCAGACAGAATTGGCCTGCTGTGTTGTTACACACAGACTGACGCTTGTTTTAACAGATATGGGCTCCGAATCATACATCAAGACTGAGAATGCTTCTCCATTTTCCTTCTGACCTTTTCTGCTAATCACAGTCACTGTAAAAGAAGTGTGATAAAACACTGTGCAGCTGGTGATAAAGAGCCCTCACATCTAGCAGGTGGTGCTCTGTATGTAACGTCCCCACCATACAACCAGACAGTTATGGCTTTATTGCCCTACACATCCCCTTCATATCTGCTTGCTTCCCAGCCATGGCTAGGTAAGACCACCTGTCGGAACAATGATAAGACAGAGGGATTGTCCGTACTTGATAGCCTGGTAGGCACTTTGGATGTGGTGGTAATAAAGTACAATATTTGGACGAGTATGACCGTGTATTTGTCCAGTAGTGTGTGTATTTAGTTAGTCAAATAAAAAGTGTATTTTTATATTAACAGAAAGATGTGTAGGAAGATTTATGTGTGATGTGTCTCAGTGTGTCCACTGGAGGGCAGTGTTGATTGCTATAACAGTGACCTCTGTTTCAGAATTACATTTTTTTTGTAATTAGAAACCTAAAATTTGTAAATGTATTTATATATTTTAAAAGATAAGGTTAGGAGGATGGATTACTTAACACAGACTAGATGCATTAAACAAATATGGCTCACCTTTTCTTTCTTTTTTTTTTTTTTTGAAAGATTATCTTCAAGGCATCACAGTTGGAGTTGTACACAATGCTTACACACTTGCAAAGGTCGGTTGGCTTTAGCAGTTATACAAACAGGTCTGGCTGATTATTTTTGCTCTGATTTACCAACATGCCTTTGAGATCAACAGATCAACGGCTAGCTTTTTGAGTGCTCTACTTTTCAGTGTGATGTGCAGTAAGTCTGAGGATCTCTGTGCAAACAGCCTCTTTATGACAGAGAGTGAGGTGAGTGGCTTCAGACACTACAAGCCAGACAACTCATCAAACAAACCCACTAAAGGCACTGAGTACACTCACTCTGTACCATCTGATTTGTTTTATTAAGAGAATTTATTGACATTAGTATAATATTACAGCTCTCTGTCAATAAAGACAGTCTCTTTGCACCTTTATATTGCTTCTGTTCTATAACAACACATTTTCCTGGTTTCTAACAGTATTTAGTAGTTTTGTGCTGGTATGAGCATATGCATTCCCCCCCACCTCCCCCATCTTCCCTTCATTATTGATAGAAGATCATAAGCCACCGACTTTTTTCTTTTCTTGACACTTGGAGTATTAAGAAACATTTATTGTTTATACAGCACTGGGAGGTGCCATCTTTTCTACATGGGCTTTAGCACCTTTCAGCACCTTGCTAGCTGGCTCAACTTGCTATCTGAGTCTTACCTGATGAATCCACACAGCAGACAGGCTTCTTTTCACCAGCAAACCCAGCAACAGCTTTAGCGCTAATCTCTCACTCTGCTGTTTTTTTTCCCTCAGTCATTTCGCTTTATTGTTTCTTGAATGTGAAAGTTGATGACTGATTATTTTACTGTTCTGCCACCTTCCAAATCTCTCACCGTGTCTTATCTCAAGATAAGACACGGTGCCTGTTAATGGTTGAAGTGTTTGCAGGTGCACATATTATTCACTGCAAATCATAGTGGGAGAAACAAAGCATGTATGACTAAATCCTTACAATCACAGAGATGTATACCTGAAGCTGGCTGTAGATGCTTTGAAGATATATGCTGCAAATGCTTCCTGACAAATATAGCAGACACATTATTTTTACAATTTGGACTAAAAAAATGTCAGTACAGTACAGTTTTGAGGTATTCTGCTTGTGTATTTCTTTATGCTACTTTTGTTTCCACTCACAGCTTTATGTCAAATATGTCAAATGTTATTTTAACGTGTCTGAATGGTGCTTTTACTCCCCTCGGATCTAACTGCTGTCCCTCTAAAACCACACTAGCTCCACCTTCAGCAGCTACAAGAGTAACATGCTGTTCTATTACCAGTACTTACTTAATTAGTGTTACTAATCTCTGTGTCATAATAAAGTATTATTCAGAGCAGCACTTTTACTTTAACTACACTGGACTGAGATGTGCCTTTACCTGTAAGCGTAATTTTCCATACAGGACTTGCAATGCAGTATTGTCCTCGTCTGTGCTGGTCACTTTACTTGCAGACATCCCACATTTTAGAGTCTTAATACTTTGTCGCATTTTGTATGACAATTTTTATCGATAGCTTTATTTGATGTTTTATTGTAGCACTCACTATAAGCCAGACAAAAGGCCTTCTAGTTGCCTCACAGCATTTGGTTGGATCTGTCGATGATGGCACGTCAACATCGTCTTCCTCATATCCATAAACGGATATTTCGAAGCAACATTTGGAGTGTTTAACCAAATTAGCAGTCAAATGAGCAACAACATCTACTATACGTTAACGTCACAATATTTTTCTACAGGTCTACACAAAAAAAAAAAAGATGTGACCGCAGATTCAAATAGCCCCCTTCTCTTTTCAATTAGTGGATTTAAAATGGGTCTATCATTCGCAAGACTATTGTGAGGAATAGGAAAATATCATTCACGCAATCATTATCTATTTCCATACAGCATAACAATAATAATAGGCCTACAAGCTCATACAGATGGTCCGACAAGGAACGGTGGTTAGGATGTGTTTCATTGGTTCTTGTTCATGAAAAACACTAAAGCTTAGTGAATCTTGTGGTCTGCTGTTTTCTACATCAGTCAGAAATGAAGCAACTGCCACAACTGTCAGTGTGGAGCCCTTAAAGCAGCCTTCTAACTGCCAACATCTTTTTTATCCTCATTTTTACAAGCTGCACATCTTTTTTTGTCTTCCTTAATAAAATGGCCTGCATTTACCTAGCAGTAAAATAGGCTATTGTAGTGAAGAACAAGTCTCATTTCCACTGAAAAATCCCCTGAATGGTTTGATGGACATCTCCTGCAGCACTTGGTGATAACACTGAGATGGCCCTTTTTTGTGCTGTTTTGCTTACGGTCTTTCCACAGTGCCAAAGTGGGCCTGCTTTGCAGCCATGTGTGACTGGGGCTCTTAGTGGCTCACACTAATGACCCTAATTGGGAAAGTGGGCTCCGTTTCAGGGTCAGTGACAGACTGACTGGCATGTGAAGAATGTGACCGGGTGGCACCCACCTATTGTCTGGGCCACCCTATCAATTAGCTGCTTACTGCAATGGACACCTTTCCTCATGTTTGTCTCCTCAGACAAAGTCGCTGACATAGTTGTTTTAAAGGAACCCTCTAACAACAGATTCTTACATGAACGTACGGATATGTGCTTTCTATGTTTGGTCTTTGAATTGTTGGAAAAAAAAAGTTAAGACTAAAATAGTCTCACACTTTTGTCCAAAGCCTCCAAACATGTCTTCAAAGACTTTTCTGTCATGGGAAACTAAACTCTCACCTGACCCATTAGCTCATTCCTCTGACTCCCATCGTTACAGTGCTGACATGCTTTGTGCCTTTGTCACAGTTCTGTGGTACAGATAGATGTGCTTTGTTACTTGAAGGGAGTGGTGGGCTATTTGTTAGCGCTACACTGGAATTAAGTTTGTTACAGCCCGTGTGTGGGTTGAAGCACAGGTAGAATTCAGAAGGTGAGAAGTCTTACAGTTGAACCCCCTCTGGCATCACATTACCAATTAATCAGGTGTTTGATGTGGTTGACCTCACGTATGCTCCACACCCTTAAAGCCTCGATGAATGAACTTGTTGTAGCAACTTCAAAATCTAACTTCAGTCAAGAATTTTCCACCATTTATTCAGGTGTCCGTGTAAGACTAATATATTTGCACTGCTTTTTTAGTTGTGATGGCATGCTTAAAATATGAACAAACATTTGATTTGTGTTTCTGGAATGCTTTTGGTTTTAAAATGAAACTGAGGTTCATACTGGATGTGATGCCTTTCTGTGCACTTTCATTGGAAGTGAAAGGGGATGAAAGTCTCTGCAAAAATGTACTTCAAAGTTAATCTGAAGCTAAAATGAGGCTTCAGCCATCTGAGTTAGACAAATCAGTGGATGTCTTCCAGTGTCACAGCCTTTACAGTACAAAAGTCCTCTCAATCCTCTTTCTGAAGCTCTGGAACAGGGAGGCCATGTGTGGAAGAGGAAATTCTGGAAGACATAACAAAAGCACAAAAGAGGCACTGTAAATATTACTAAAACATTTTTTGTCATTTTCTTAAGGTTTTGTAAGGTATAATTTAAGACATTGTTTGGTTTGATACCAAGTAACACCCAGTATCTACCACTGCCTTCATATTAGACCAAAGGCAGAGAGTGTACAATGCACAGGATTCTGTGTGCATCTGTGATCTTTTTTTTGGCTGTGGTATCCATTCAGCTCTCTTTCTGAGCGTGCTACTGTCTGCCACCTGCCGCTCTGTGGTGCCGCTCAGATGTGGCTTTTACTAATACCTGCACTATGGTCCTCTCATTTCAGATGGGGACGTGCATTACATTGTTGGGTGTGCATTCAAAATAAAAGCCCTCTTTAAATCATGCTATCTCTCATGTGCTGAGGGTTAACATAATAGAGCGCAGATGGTCATGTTGTAGCTAACAGCGCTGTGTGGCCTGGCTGCACTGCAAAAAAAAAAAAGGAATACATTCTAAGATATTTCTCTAACCTTGCAGTGACATTATCACAGATATTTTAGGAAGAAATGACACAAACATTGATAATGAAGGGTTCGAATGATTATTTTTTTTACTTACTGCAGCTAAACACAAGTCACTGAAAGACATGGGTGTTAGCCACGTGCAATAAGGTATGTGTGTCAACAGTGCTGGCCTAGAGATGAACCCTTGGATACACCTTGTGTGTAGGGAGAAGAAAAGGGAAAGGCAGAGAGCGATGGTGGAGGAGAGCGGGTGTGGCTAGCTAAGTGACTCAGCCGGAGCCTGAGTCTGCTGAGTGACAAATCAAATGCCAATTGACAGAGCACACTCTGGCTCCAAATTCACTGGCTCCCTCCACTGCACAGGTGGTCTTTGTCTCACAACATGCAGACGCACACACACACAGACACACACAGACAGACAAGAGCACGCCCACTCACCCCGTTCTACATGCACACATGCAATCAACAACATACACCACAGCGCAACCTCAATGGATGATTGCTTTCTGCATTAAACAGGTTAATCTCTGCAGGAAAAACAACACTATTTGAGTTTGACAAACATTCCTGGTCACACAAAGTGAATCAATATTCAACAGGAAAACAGCAACACAAATCACAGGCTTTTTTTTTTCATTATTAAGATATTGTGAGTGTTATCCGGTGCCCTGTATATGACCTAGCTGTTGCAACACAACATGCCATGATCTGACCTCATCCACACACAGCCATGACACTTGATTAATGGACTCTGAGTTGAACCCTGTGTGTCTGTCCCAGGTCAGTCTTTTTGTTCTCATCCTTAAAGGGAGTGGTCAAGTTGTCCTCAGTAAATTGATGGTGCTTCCAGGAAGGAGAGAGGTAAAAACAGGCAGCACATAGTGAGACTTGCAGAACCTCTTTATATTTGGCTTCTCTTGCTCCCTCTGTGTGTGTCTCTCACTCACTCACTCACTCACTCACTCACTCACACACACACACACACACACACACACACACGAGAACAAAGAGAAACCACTTTTAGTTGTCAGTCACAGCCCTAGTTTACCTTGATAACTCTGGCATACTGTCAAACTTTAATCTATAATAGGTATGTTTGCAAAGCAAAGAATCCCTAAGAATGATCTATTTGCTCATTTCTTAGGTCTTGTTTAAATAAATGCATTACATAAACTCTTTCTGTATTTGTTTGTAAACATCAGAAGATGACGTGTTGAGCAAATTTACTCGTCGTGTGTGGTCACAGGGGTGCTCAAGTAGCTCCAATTCATAATTCTGCCTAACAGCCAGGGAATATTAAGATTTGCAGACTTAAATTCAGTTTTCATGAGTTGAAGGTGAATTTGTAAATGTAATGGACCTCACTTGTGTGTGTTTAATGTAAATTAAGGGGATAAATGAAAAACTTTTCTGGAAAGACTACATAGACATGAGTATGGAAAATGTAAATATAAAATCACCCATAATGAAAAAGGAGAACATTTGCATGCAGAGACAAAATATAAAGGACTCTCTGACCTTTTTTAAAGCATCTGTGAAGTCGGACCTTACAAATTTTTGAACACATGCAGTTTTGTACAATGTTGTATGAATCAGGATTTCCACTTACTGGAATAACCCACTGTTTTGCAGCCTCATGCTGTGGCCATTTCTGAAAATTTGTCAATGCTCGGTCATGCTCAGCGTGTTAAACATCTTATGAACAGACTTACAACCTGCCCGCCTGTCTGCTTCCCTGTCTGTACTCCACCTCGGGAGACAGGGATTAGAGGCCTTGGAGGACTGACTGTATGGATGGTGTATGAATAACTTGGAGAGAGGTGACAGACGGGACAGATCGCGTCTCATCACCAGTAAAGCCTTGGGGCTCCCATAGGGGACCAGTGCATCACACAGAGAGCTACATAAAGGGCCGCTGCAGACGAAGGCCTGGTCAAGGCCTAAGCTATAGAAGCCCTGACATCTGGCTTTCTTCTATGCTTCACAGCCAACCTGCTACCCCAGTCTGGCAGCTATATGCACTTCATTATTGTGCCTTAATGCGCTCTTGAATCACAGTCAAAATTTAGTCCCGATATCTGTTTTTATTGCCAATATTTTATTTGATAATGAAGTATCAACCATAAGATGTACAGTAGATTATACTAGCATGTAGTATATGACACTCATAGTGTCTTTATGCTGCCCATTTAAGTACAAATGTGCAATGTGTGTTACGTTTTGGCCAACAAACCATAAAGATAAAATTATGATGAGACAATAAAGGCAGGCTCAATCGTTTTGAGGGGAAGATACACAGCAGGTGGTACGAAAAGCTCTGACAGAACCCCTGATTTGTGCAGAATTGTGTTGCTTAAAGGATATGGCCACCAGATGCCCATTTGGATGAAAATCTAGGTTTCAGTCTAATCTGTCAATTTCAGAAGCCAAAAACGTGTCAGCTTCACAAGCAATGCAAGAAACTTTGCTGTGATCACCGTTCCAGGACACTTCTTTACTTTACTAGATTGAAAATTGTAAGGCGCATGTTTGTAATTTTATGATTACAATTATATTTTATTAATCTTATTTACAAATAACAAGGCATACATCTTTGTTTTCTCTAGCAAAACTTAATTGCCTTTGTGCTGGGTGCACAGGACCTCAGCAGTCCTAGGAACATAGCCATAGATGGCAGTGTTTTGCCTTATTTTTAACAGCCCATTCAGCTCTGTGGATGTGCAGAGTGTAAATATAATTTCTTATTGCAATATGTTTTCTGATTTGGAATATAAATTTTATTTTTGATTTGAAATGTTTTGTCTGACCCCTTTCTTAACTGCAGAAGACATAATGAAACCCTGAAGCACATATTTCTTTATGATGCATTTGTATGAGTGGATCATATACTGTGTAGGATTATTTTTATGATCTACGTTAAATTTTACTTGCCTCCTTCTTGAATTTTTAGTTTTTTAATTTTTAACATCATTCCTCTTTTTAATGTTGTAGTTTTTAAAAGTACATATTTTATTAATGATTACAATGTATGTCTATAGCGAAGAGGCGGTACATTTGTGTAGTGTTTTCTAGTTATGTGGTTAATATTATTTAATCGTCGATTCTTGTTTCTACGCTATGGAAAAAAGGTGAGATCTTAAAAAGGTGGAGTTAGTGACCCTTTTCTGGTAGAAACAGTCTGATGTTATTCTTTTATTTGCCAAGTTATAGAAAATTTGTTGACAAGTTCTTCTTGAATAAATTGTCTGTAAACAACAGTAAATTTCCTTGGTCTTTTGCTCCAATTGGGCCAAGGTCGGTTTTATATTCGACTGAAATCATAAAATGACACTTGAGATAAACAGAATGTTTACCCTCCCCATGTGAGCTGAGGCTGATATGTAAATGCACCCTTATTCCTTCATCAAATTTGCATTTACCCTCTTAACCAAACACTACAGGGCTCCAATTCAAACAGCACTAATGATGGCTGGCCCTTTATGACCGATTGCCGTATCGGCGAAAAAGAGGAAGAGCAATTTAGCCCAGAATGAAAGGAGTAAAGCATAGTAGCTATCTGTGAGTGGTTGACAATAATTGGATCAACTTTGCAGAGAAATGGATGTGTTTTGATGCTCTAGTGGGTGACTGGCAATCGGCTGGCTTTTCGCCTATTTATCATTCCCCTTTTATCTGCTGCTGCCAGACCTTTCCACAGCCTCCATTCCAGGGCCGGCTAATCAAACAACTTTTTAATAAGACTAAGCGGCATCTCCACAGCCAGAGAACAGAGCAGGGCTTCACAGAACAGAGAGGAGAATCTTGGGATGAATATCAATTAACACTCTGACATGCTGTTTTTCTGCAATGAGAAGTTAGACACAGTATCAAGAACAATCAGCTGACATTGTTTGCTGCTTTCAGATCTGTCAGGCAAGCTGTGATTCACTGGGCCACAGCCTCTTCAGACTGGGCTCAACTTAGACGGGCTTGACTTTTTAGCTGGATGTTTTCCAGAGCTGAGCTGCTTGCTGCATATCTCACCACTTTGCTTCAAGGACCATGCAGTCTTTCAAATATATTTGCCTCTATTTTGTGCTTTTACAGGCATAATTTGAACACTTTTGTCAGAAAGCTAGTTTTTAAAATCCCCTCCAGGATTTTGGACTCACTGGAAATCATCTTATACTACTGAGCAATGACATAGTTTGTGGTCCTTCTTACACCTTTACACAACTCTGAGGCAGACTCATGACTGTTTAGCAATCTGGCCAGTGATGGGGTTCAAGGTGCTGTCAAATGCAAAGCCTGGCCTTTTTTCCCTCCTTGTCCCAGAAAATTGATGTCTCGCAGCCCACCGCAAGCTCACCAGCTGCTGCTTGTCCATGTGGCTATAGAGAAGTTAACAAGCTCAAAACAAAACAAGTGACAAAATGTAACAAAGGGCACCAGGGAGTGAACGGGGCTGTCTTTTTAGGAGGATCTCCCTGTTGGTCCCTACCACCAAAGGAGGGCAATGCAGAAAAGGGGGACCTTGATTCGAGTCCCTGCTAGGTAACTGAGGGTCTTATGTTGGAATGTGTCTCCCTACGCATGAGATATCCCACCCTGCACGTCCGCTGGCCATAGGTCACGCAATTTGTTTTTGTTCTCTGTGCCTCAATTATGTATTTCCTTTTTGATTTTTTTTTTTTTTTTTTTTTTTTTTAAATGTGTACTTGGAACATAACAAAAAAAACAAATTTTGATTATGCCGTTCAAATTGCAAAAGAATTTTTTCAGGGCTGCGGGGGGAGGTT
>JAVQJX010092446.1:0-13620 GCA_036025115.1 Ambassis agassizii
AATAATTGAGCCATCTGACCTTTTTTGATTTCATCAAATCATTTCCAGGTAACCTAATCTTTGTCAAATTCTGAATGCCTTTTGCCTTTTTTTTGCAGACCATTCCATTTAAATGCTTACACTCCAGGCCAGCAACCTTTTCTTTGTTAAATCAGTTTGGCACAGTTTTGTTCAATTGTGTTCTAATGCTGGTGGTAATTTGTTTTTCTTCCTGGACTTTAATCTGAGTGCTAAAACGTTTATCAAGGAGCCACAGGCTGAGAGACCGCTGTAAGGACAGCTGTAATGCTTTTCACACGAGTTAATAACTCTGATAGATATTAGTGGATGGACAATTATGCCAATGGTACAGTCCAAGCATGTTCCCAAAGGGCTGTAAAGCTTTTCAGCAGCATTTGGAGAGGAGTTTTTTTTTTTTTTAAATATAAGGCACCCCAATAAAGACAGGCCAGTCTCCCCCTCTCACCAAGTATGCCTCAGGGCACTGTGGGAAAAGCTGGCCAAGGGCCTAACACCGGGGCCCTGCACTGACTGACACTAAGACTTGGTCTTTGAGCGAGTGAGAAGGAAGCACTGGTAAACTATAGTACACAAAGAGGCTTGAGGTGGTTAACTGCTCAGTGCTTGAGCAGTGTTGCCAATCCTTTTCATAATGTCCGTCCTGAAAGCTTTTAGCATGTGCTAATGAAGCGTGGATTTCACTCCATCTGTCTTTTTCACTCCTTTTCTCATTCTTCCTTCCCACCGGCTAATAAACTGGTCGCTAAATGTGAGAGAAAGCAGGAGGGAGTCGAGGAACACTCACTGGCATTGCATTGTTGACGGTAGTGTTGTACACACAGGAGCGCATTGTATACTCCGTAAGGCACCCCTCGAATAACTGCAGAGATTCGGACACCTTCTCGTGGAAATCCTCAGCAGATTTATTGGCAATACCAAAGTAAAGGTAGTCGGAGTACAGCCTGAAAGATACATACACAGGAGTGACACAATGTACAAAGTTAAGCAGCTGATCTATCTACTTACTATTTAAAAATGTAGTAAGTAGATGTTCTTTCCAAAAAATAAACCTGGCATACTGTCACTAAACTTTTTATTCAGAGATTGCTAATCTCAGCTCTGATTTTGTGCGTGTGTTGCCTATCGTTTCATTTAGGCCTGTATGGAAAAGAAACACTGGAGACACAGGGCCATATAAACACTCTATAGAAATTTAGTTTGACAGTGTCTGTGCCGAGGAAAACTGCCTTGGTTGTAAACAAGTCTCGTGTAATAAAAACAGCACGGTTAATCTAATTGAGCATGCAATTCATTTCCCCTCGAATTGTTTTTGGGAAAGGTTGCACAGGCTGTGATTTGACAGACAAAGGCAATTACAGAGAGCATGCTCAGACATTCTGCGAAGTCAAAAAAAAAGAAAAAAAAGTCAACATTAACAGCGTGAAGTAATCCCAGTTTGAGCAGGGCACCTCAAAGGCATTCACCGGTAAACCCTTCATATGTCTGAGAAAGGCATCATCATGAAACTTATGTAACAGCCAGCCCGAGTAAAAGCCACAATTTCTTTTGTAACAACACGTCTTTTGTTTCCTGTAAACAGGGAGAAGTATCAGTCTGTGTCAGCAGTGTAAACAGTTGTGATAAGGGTGTGTGTGTGTGAGGAGAGTATCTGAATTATTACTGGCATTTTATAGCAGACATTTGAAGAACGGATTCCTCCCACCTTTCCACTGGGTCCCTGAGCATGACAATAAAGCGGGCGTCAGGCTGCAGGGCGTGGATGAAGTCCTGGATGAGGAAGGGGGGCTCTCCTTGTGTGTTGTTGTCATAGAAATACACCCAGGCATTGTTGTCCCACATAGTGGATGCGCTGGCTTCTCCTGCAAAATAAAAATGTCATGCACAATTAGGCTGTCGTGCATAGACAAAACAGAGCACACAGTTTTACTCTTTTGGTGTATATAGTAGAATATTTATGCATAAGCTGCAGATTTAAGTTATAAGTCAGGTCATTCTTCCTACAAAAACAACTCCCAATCTTCCTGTAGTTCTATGTGTTATAGCTTGTGATCATACAGTACAGTGTGATAGTAACAGATTAGCTTTTAGCAAAGGGGACAAGTTTGGTTGTCTTTAATGTTTGAAAAGAGTCTGATCTACACGTCTTCACACATGTAGGCCTTTTTGTTACATCCTCATTTACATCTGAAGCTGTGTGGAAGATTCTGTGAACTGTCCACACAGTGACGGTGATGATGCTCATATGCAGTCACAGGACGTCGTTTTTGAAACAATTTGGAAGCAGAAACTTTATCAGGATGTGCTGAGAAATGATATCCTGGATTCATTAGGCTGTCTGTGCCTTCATTATCCTCTTATCTGGGAAGTGAAGCCGTGATGTATGTGGAGGGAGACACAACGTGAGCCTTATCTGCCTCACTTCCTCCAAGGAACAGATGATAGCCCAGGACCTATTTTCTGTGATGACAACAGTGAGAGTGAAACAGGATCGCTTCTAATGGCGTTACGCCTAAAATGATACACACTGTGATCAAGTCTATTTAAAGGTCTCTGTGTCCATTAAAAGGGCTTATTTTTGCTCCGCTGGGAGAAGCTGTGATAGGACAAACAAATGGAGGAGTCAGACCGCTGTACCTCTGGTGTTTCACAGTGGCTTGGTCATGGCTGGCCGGTTGAAGGGAACCCAAAGATCCTGGCCATAGGCCTGCACCTTGCTGGGTTCTCCCAGGGCACCGTGTGAATACTGAGAGGGGCTTTGCCCCCCCCCCACCCTAACAAGGATTATTTATTTAAAGAGAGAAACAAAACAGGGCAGCATGCTAAGCCGCGCTCAATGCACCGACTCAGTCCAGTGTGAAAAGACTATTGTTGAAAACTTAAATCAGTTTCTCTTTTCAGCCGAGCAGTTTCTTTGAGTCAGAAACAGATAGAAATGGAAGGGCTGGAAACAGGATATGCAGATAGAGGAAGGAGGTTTGTCAGATGTCTCCTCCCCGCTGCGGATATTATTGCTGTCCTGCCACAAAAACAATGATCCCTTTATACAGCACTTCAGTGAAGTGGCTAAGTGAGGCAGAGGGAAGTCCAGTACTATTAAGCTGTTAGAGTCTGTCTTTAGGGCTAAGTCACACCAGCTCTCTCAAAATGTACCTTCATTCGCTGAAGAGAAAGTGGCTGCCAAGAAGCAGCCCTTTTGCTTCAGCATCACTCCCTGCTGCTTTAATGGTAGCTTTGTAATATTGGAGACAAGATTACAAGTGAAGTTCCAAGCAAAGCGGCAGGTCACCCCGAGCCAAACGCTATCGGCTGCAGCCTGACGAGGCATGGAGTACTGTCAGGCCGTGTTCCATGCGAACATCACAAAGCAGATGCATGACCTGAGTGAATAACACGATTCAGCAGAGGGAGGAGAGCGAGAGCTGCTCTCTGACGTGATGGCAAAAAAAAGAAAGGCAGATTACGCTGAACAGGAAATGTTTGTGCAACTAAAGAGCTGTCTGGAGAGCTGACTGGCAAGATGTTTTACATGCTATCACTGGTATCATATCGTCTTAGCCAACAGTGAGCATGTCACTCTCACGCTAATCATCATCTACAATAGATCGGTAGTGTTTTATTGAAGCTGATGAGCAACCCTCATGCCACTCTGAAGTTTGCTGAGCTTGATCTTATGCTTTACTTTGCTTGCACACAGCACAAAAGCCGAATATGATATTCAATGCGTGGTTTACAGTTGACCTTAGACCCGCAGTTCATTTTAGGTACATAGTTTGGTTGGATTGTTTTGGGGCTTAACAAATCTTGTAACTTTGTGTGGACAGATATATTTTCCAAGGTGAAATCTACAGATTTTAATACTTTCTATATCAAAATCTTTCATAAATTGTTAGGAACCCAAACTTCACCCAGACAGTTCTGCAAACTCACAGGAAACTGGTGAGCTTCTGTGGGAACGATGTATCTTCGCACTTTTTTTCCTTTTTTTTTTTTGCATTAATAACTTATACAATACAATAAGTCAGCCCTGCATGTAGGCTTAGGTTATATGTGTTTCAGACATTAGTAAAGGAGGTGAACATAACTTATAAGAACTGAAAAGGTTCTTATGGACTTGTGGCTTTTGAATGTGTCATGTCACTTACCTATGATGATGTTTGGGTGGTTTGGGGTTCCACTGGCGTTTGCCGTGAGGTTGCCCTGGATTTGGTAAGCAGCCTGATCGAACAAATCCAGGTAGTCTTCTACCGGATATCGATCATGGAAGCCCTCACTGAGACGAATGATGCCTGCCAGAGAAAGAGGGTGTTTGGGTAAGTTTGTTTGCATGGCATCTTAGCGGTGCATGTTTTTGCATGGGTATCTGGGCGTGTGTTCATTCAGCATGTTTTTAATCCTGCCTGACCTCTCCATGTGTCTCCAAGGTCATTGAGACTTCATTGATGTCCTGAGTGCAGAATAAAATTTAAAATTATGATAATATCCAAATTCAGCAGGGAATAACTGCCCCTGCTTAGTTTTCAGCCTTTCCAGTTAAGGGCCAATGTCATGTTAATGCTTTAAATGTAGGACTAGCAAATGGGTTTTCCATCTGAGTTGCTGTGGTGCACAATATAATTATAATTTGCTAGGCAATTGTAGAGATTCAGTGTAGGATTTAGGAATATCCGTGCAGCATGAGGATAATGAGGTAGCTCAGGCATATGTTACTTTTAGTAATGCTTTGATGGCATCCCTATAAAACACCTTTTCTCTAGTTAGCAGGAAAGCGTGATTAGAAAACTCGAGTAAAGTCTCCAAACACCCAGCCTGCATCATTATTCATCCAGAACAGTAACACTTGTGTGTAGGTGTGATGGCTCTAGCGCTTCAGGGCTTTTTCCGTCTTTGCTATTTGATATGAATTAGGCATTAAGCAGTTTTCAAATAGGCTGTGTTTTTGATGGAAACTGTATACGGCAGACACATCTCCTTAAGATTCATGTTGCCCCTTTAAGAAAGTTATGTGGCACGGATGGCATCAAATAACCTTTTCAACGCATCGTCTGAGCGCAGCCTCAAGGGGAATGAAACAAATAAATACAAAACAAGCCCATTTGAATTCAGAGCATTCTCAAAGGATGTCTTAAGAGAAAAGTGCTGATTACCAGCACATAGCCCAAAGTACAGGACTGTGAAGGAAGGAGAAAAAAGGAAGTGACAGAAAAGATGAAAGCGTGGGGACAATAACTGAGAGGGACCTATGTCCCTGGGATACGGCTGCCGTCGCTGCTATGCAACATCACAAGCTGCAGTAAACACATGCACGAGGCAGACAAATTAAGGCAAACACAACTCACACAGCTTTATGAGGTTCAAATAATTATCAACTCAAACTAAACACATTAAAATACGCATTGCACGCAGACTGATCAATCCACCAATTAGGTTTCGTGAGTCTCAAAGGGATTAGGGGCATCATCAGCAACTGGGTGAACTTCAAAGGGATTGCTTTGGCTGTGACAGTTTGTTAAGCCTCTTTTGATAACTCTGGTGAGAAATTGTATGAATGTGTCAAAAAAAATGTGGCCAGTAAGCGCATGTAGTAAACCCTGAGTGAAAATCTAAAAATCATTAAGTAATTTTTACCTCTAGGCGAGACACAATGTCAGTATCAGTCAGTGCTGAGCAGAAGAATGACTCGTACCCACAGAGAAAAATCACCATGAAAATTGAGTCTTCAAACTGCACTGACATGATAGTGCAAGCAACTGATCTTAAAGGAGAATTATGAGATTATCCGCACGCTATACAGTATGTACACATCTCACTATAAGGCCATTATCTAATCTGCCTTTGATTTTGTAATCAGAGCTGACTTTAAATGGAGCTTTGGTGGGTGTTTTCACATGCACACTGACTCATACTACTGACGCCTGTCTCTTCTCCATTATTCATGAGGCAGTTACAGTATAAAGGGAAATAAAAAAAACACATATTGGAGGTGATGATTTGCAAAAACTAATTTTAGAAGAAAAAAAAAACACTTGAGATGATTTTCCTGTGTGCAACGTGGCACCTGCGTTGGATTAGTTTCATACGGTTAATTTCTGGGAAAATGTAGTCTCACTCCCAGATCTCACATGCCTTCTAATCCCATCTGTGATGGTGTGGTAGTTCTTTTAACATCACAGATGCTCATGCGGAAAGAACCACAATGCTAACCACACTTTCAGGCGACACATGACCAGATGTTTGCCGTGAGGTGGCTCTTACACTTCTCCATGCACAAGGTCTATCTCTTTGTTCGAGTAAATGACTTGCTTGAGTTACCACCTGTTCAAATTCCTTTAAATGCCAAAACCACAAGCCAGAATTGAGGCAGTAGTGAAAAAAGTTGTGAGAAAATCTGAGCTCAAGACTGGTGATTAACACATAGAGATTAAGTCTCCACCAGCCAATTATTTCCATAAAATAATACCCTGAAATATTTCTTGAAGAGTTGGTCAAATATGCAACAGCCAAGTAATAATGAGACTGTAAAATCACAATCTGTAAAATAAAGTAACGACTAGAAGCTAAAGCATGCAGATTTCACAGTGGAGAGATGGTTCATGAGAAAAGAGTGCAACTAACGGTTGCTAAACAAGTGCAAGCAATGGTGCACCCGCGCTTGTGGGTTCAAAGTGTATGAGAAGGCTTCAAACGCTTTTGTTCTTTATAAGTGGTTTCCACCACAGAGATAAATCTATGTCACAGAAGATGGTAGCGTAAAGTCAGTCTACATCCTTCCTGTTAGTTGTTAGTCGTTAATGAGCATTGCACACAGGCCGTATGTACGAAGAAAGGGAAGTTACAGTGGTTACAAGCTAATGTTTGTGAAAAGGTGCACAGGAGGAAGGAGATTAGCATTCAAAATGTTGAATAGCTCAGGCAATAAAGATTGTAAATACATCATTAAAACTGTAAATTTGGGGCTAACAACTTACAGGTAGAAAATAAACAGCTTAGCTTTATTCCCATGCACAGCACGAGATGGACTGTGAATATTCATTTCTTGGGTAATTGCGTTGGAATTGCACTGGGAGATTGAACTTTGTGCATCAGAATACTTAGTAAATGTTAGATTCAGGGCTAAAGTTTTACATTTAAAAAAAGAACAGGATGTCTGACATAGTTGAGGCTGAGTTCCCATGGGACTTAAATGAATTTAATTACCACAATTATCTTAAAACAAAGACAGTAAAGGTGTAGGGGATACAGTTAATTACACTTATGAAACCGTCCTCTTTAGACTCCTGTCAGTAAGTGCTTCTCTGAAGCCTTCAGTGCTTTGGCTCTGACAGAATGATACACTGCAGAGTCACATTTCACACTTTTGGTGCTTTCAGCCTTTTGTTGTTGTGTACAAGTATGGAGGCCAGGAAATCATACTGTTCATTACTTACCAAACCTCTTGCGGGTCCACCAGTGAGGCTCTTTAAAAGTGGTGAACCTGACATCAGGATGAAGTCTCAGTCTGTCATACAGGTCAGTTGTGCCACACTTTGGTTGGCCAATAATGTAGAAGTAAGGAAGGCACCGCATGCGGTAGAGTTTTTTGTTGCTGTGAAATAAATGCTCTTGGAACGTATGCCTCAAGTACTGAAAAACAGTTCGGAAGCGCCGCGAGTAGCGTCCATATAAGTTGGTCCTGTATGGGTCTGAAGTGATATTCCCAGTATATTCCTCATACCAGCAGGGGGTTTTGATACCGGGCAGGAATTTGTGAGGGATGACGGAAAACATCTGTAAAGACAAAACTCCTGGTTAGTTTTACAAACATTCATAATTTTGAGTTTACAGAAAGCTGATGTGCCTGAAGAAGGTGGTTTTTAGGGGGAGGGCCTACACAAAATGATCTTTAGAGACTGACTGAAACATGTAGGACCATCAAAAGTTTGGATGAATCATTGTTTTTTAAGGAAATGCTTGTAAAGACGACATGCTGTCAAAGATTGTATCTAGCCCATCATAACCACTTGACTCTGCTCTATAAGGTCTGCAACCATTTTTATTTAAATCTTTGTTTTTCTATGCTTGAATGATGTTTTCCTTTAGTCTGGTCTATAGTAGTTGAAGGCACTTTAAGTCATTGACCAATCAAGAACATTCCGTTAATAAAATCATTTTTCTGCTCTTTTTTTTTCTTCGTTTTAATCGAACACACATAATGGCCTATATGTTACAATGACTTGCACACTGCCTGTAAGACAAAACGAAGGACAATTAATGCCGGATCTTTCCACAGATGTGGTATTGATTGTCCTGCAGCCACACTCTCCTATTCATTAGCTTGTTCAATAAGAAATTATTTATGTTGCGAATAGCCGCAGTACAAGCCATTATCATTAGGATTAACAGTTAATTGAGCCATGCTTTGAAGTGAAATGGAATCCAAGGAAGCCATCGAGTATTAAGTCTACGGAATGACTTTGAATTTTGAATCCCTCCGGAAAAATATTAGGTAGGGACCTGAGCAATTATCTTGTGGGATGTAAAGTGCTGCACGAGGTTTTCAGAGCAGGTTTATCTCTTTATAAATTAAAGTTCGAAATTAAATTAGACGCTGCAACCAGCAGGGAATGGCACCAGTGTAGATGCATTGAACCTCGCATAGACAGCATGTAGCAACGAATACTGATTTGATTCACCTTTTCACTAAGCATTTAATTACACTCCAAGACACATCTGTGATTGTCAATTAAAAGAGAGATCAATATCATGCTGAGCCACATTCGTTATGAGTAAAATAAAGAGCTAACCTTTATCATATAAAGCAGTGATCTGTTTAATACACATCTGATCTGACGCCAGCATTTTTTATTTGAATATCAGCTACTCACATGTGGCTCACTTTTAACCAGCGCTTTAAGCTCTGGTAGGTGTCGACTTCTGCGAAACTCCACCTTGGATGTGATGGAATTGACTACCAGTTTGATATGTGCATAGTCCTTGACTGAGGACAGGTTGAATGCAAAAGGCCCCGGGCTGACCAGGCTGCTAAAGTGGTAGGGTGAAGGTGTGAGGAGGAGGCCCTTCTTGTCTCCTGTCAAAATGTATGAAGCCATTATGAGAAACATGACAGCCAGTCCAAACAGGACACTGTATACACGAATCTTGCGGAAACAGCTCAGGGTGCTCCAGCGCCTTGGAAGTTCCCGCTTCACCTCCAGGATGGCAAACAAGTTCATGGGCGTGTCATCCACCTGCAGGAGTAACGGCCTCTTGCGGTAGTCATCCACTGTGGAGCCCAGCAGGCTGTATTTGTAGTCCATCTGCGTCATGGCATCCGCAGCCTGTAGCTCAGACACAGGGAGGCGTTACAGAGCAGGAGCCATCCAAGCAGTGTATTTTGTTTTGTGGGACCAGCCAGTAGTTGATATCCATGATGGGTTGTAGAAAACAGCCCATCTCATCCACTGACATCTGAGTGCTGAAAGACAAAAAGAAAGTAAACCATGAGATGATGATCAGCTGAAATCTGTTTAAACAGGGCAGATAAAATGCTGATGTGTTAAATGACACACATTGACCACATTTCACTTCTCAGGCAGAAAAATGGTGTCATGCAGGGTTTGACTAATTCACTGACGTCCTTTTACACTTCCTGTTTTAATCAGACAGCACTTGTCCATAATTGTTATTTGTTATATTGTTATTTATTTGTTTTGCACATGCAAATCACAACAACACAACATTTAAAAGATGAGATAAAAGTGCAGGAGAGAGGCAGAAAGCCAAAAAAGGCTCATGTTTCTCAAAAAAAAGGCTCCTCCTTCCATCCTCCTTGTGCATCAGAGCCACAATATGGAGCGAGTGATAAGGACAAGGGATGCATTCAGCTTAGAAACTACGAGGCTGCGTGTCAGATTCTCCTGGGGAGGGACCAGACTATAAGAGATATCCAGGCCTGGACTGGAGAAGGGATTATATTATCAGAAAATAGTATTTCTCACTGTGAAGTCACATGGATCAACAGTCACCCACAGATAAAGAGGAGGGCCAGTGTCTAAAGGGTGAAAGAACTAGGGATCTTTAATGATAATGCTCCAGCAGTAGCAGTGTCTGGTTTTATCCTTGAGGCTTTTTCTGTGTCTGAAGCTGAGCCAACATGATTGGATGTGAATACAATACAGCACAATGATAAAAAAAAAAGCCACCTGAGCCGAGGGCACTTTTTAAAGGGTGTTTCACACATTCACACTTGAAAACTGTGTGAATACAGGAATGAGGCTGACATATGATGTACCCGCAACCTGCTCCTGCTTGCATATATCACAAGATAAGGCCACTATGGAAGTGAGTCATCGCTCCTCCTCACAGCTGCTGATACTGTCTTGCTTCCCCTTCACCACCGCCCATCGCCCACACCTTTTCGCACAACTCTGTATTTGTGGAGCTTGCAGCAGAGCTGATAAGAAGATGGCTGGGCAGAGCCTGCCTTCCTGCTCAAGCAATGTCGTTTACCCCCAGCTGTGCCATCAGCTTCACAGTCTTTTTTGGTGGCAGGTGTAGAAATAACAGGCTCTCTTTTGAAAAGACACATTTTCTGCTCTCAAGAAGTTTGCAAAAAAAAAAACGAAATAAGGGAATCACCAAAATGAGGCCATGTTTTATCATTTTCAAAAATGCATTAAAAAAGGATTTGGAAATTATGATCGCTACTTCAGAGTTAACCCCCACAACACGGATGGTGTATCTGTGCAGCACACATAAAATCTGTGCACCTTTTGCTATTGTATTTAATACAGTTGTTTCTGCAATGAACTCATTTTCTTTAACAGAAATGTAATTACTGGACACAACACTACAATCAAAGATATGATGACATTTTCAGGATTCTGCTTCCCCTGTCTTTCCCTGTGTGGTATTGATGAGCATATGCACTCATCTGTGATCGCCATGCCTTTAGCGCTTATTGACTGTCCTTCATCAATGCTGGGGTTAATAGGGGTGTTTGCGCTCAAGGCTACAAGAGATGGGGGTTGGTGTTAAATATGAAGAGAGACAGGTAAAATGAGAAACGAGGGAATGTCACTCTCAAGGGAAGTCACATCTAAATTAATCAATCCGCTAACTGTTGCATTAAGGGCAACTGGCAGCTTGACAGACTTGCTCTATTCATAAAGCAAATACATTGCTCCTGTCCATCAAACATGATGAAATGGCTTAACTTGAACAAAAATGTCTGGAGGGCAGTGGACAAAGAGGACACAGGGTTGCATCATCCACCTTTTTCAACTGACAAACCTTCAAATCCATAATGGTGAGCATGTGAATGTGAACATTGTGAATGTGAACTGCAGTGAAAAGGATTCTACCCTTTCTGCACCTCCAACATCCTGTGGTGTGTCTGTCTGCACACTTTCTGTCAGAAGGTCAATGACAGGTTGTGTGTATGATCATCTGGAAGACAGACAAAGTTCATAGTTTCAGCCACAACTCTAGTGTTTGTGCAGTGCAGTGACGTCTTGCCTTGAATATTAGCTGTAGTTTTATTCATTTTTTAAATGTGTTTTTGTGTTATATTTTGAAATGTGTGTGAATCTTTTTCACATTGTCTTTATTGTGCTTAAATGTTTGTATAATTGTCCACTTATAAAGCTGCCGTTTCAGTAGAACAATTAATAAGTGATGATAGTTTGGCTGATACTGCTGCTTATGCAAATGCAACATCAATATTTATTGTTTAAAATCCGACAATAAAAATCAACTAAATGGAGACGCTATTACTGTCATACACAGTGATAATGATGTGTCTGCAATAAGCTGATGCTGGCCGATGTTGGACTTGGGCGCAATTCGCTGGTCTGGCTCCATCAATCTATCAATGACTTAAAATCATTTATAGTAAAAGACTGGCTAGCTTATTAGATAGTGAGAGAGTCACTGAGGGGCATGAGTCTCTGACTTTCTAATTAGCCATCAAGATTAATTAAAGAGGTCATTAAAAGACAAGCAAGTTAAAAGATGGAGAATACAACAGCCAGAAGGATTTTTTTTTTACAACTTAGGGCCCCTAAACCTGCTATTACTTACTTATTACTAACTAATAAAGGGTAAATTAGCTGGCACAAACAAAGAAGAATCACTCGTTCTATCTGATTTTAAAAATCAAATTCATTAACTGCACAGATCACTCAAAGTCGTAATGACTGTAATTAACATCAAATACACAGGCATTAGTGCTGATGGCCTGCATGCTGTGCTGATGGTTCCCTCCGCATGTGGTGCAAACGCAATTGGCTACGGTCTTAATAACTCATTAGAGAGAGACCTCTCCATACTGTCAACCCTGTCATTCAGGGATACATCAGTGAAACAGGCAATCAGGCAGATTTGTTTAAAGCCTGCCGTCTATGGCGCTCCAAGCTGCCCAGCACCATTCGCAGGGGGAAAAAAAACAACCAATATCAAGGAGTTAATTGCAGTTCTCTTTTGTGCAGTTTCTTCTTTGCTAAACAATTCTTTTCTTTGTGTTTATTGCTGCCAATACACAACGTTTGTTTGTGTGAAAGGCTGCAAGTGTAGATGGAAAGAATATCTTCTTTTGTACTTAATGAAAGCACCAAACTAAGTCTTTTGTTGTTAAGCACTATTAAGCCATCTGTTGTAGCAAATCAAATTTCGGCTTTATTCTCAGCTTTCTTTGGCCTTGATTGTGTTGAGAAAAATGATAGTGACACAAAAAAATAGGCCAAACTTTCTCCTCGCTGTGTTCCCTTTACTGTCCTTGTGTTGAAATTTCTAACAGTACAATGGAAGTGAGGGAAAACACACCACAAGCCTTTAATAATTAATTCCTCGACACCACAGCAGTGAATTATCATTACACCTGGCTGTAGAAGCAGCCTGTGTAGAGGAGAGCATACTGTCCTATTCCCTAAACTCTCTGGCATATCAGATGGAGGAAATTAATTGCACAGTGTGCTGATGGGCCCCTGAAATGCCCTTTTTGTTTTGATTCAACGCAGAGCTCTCTCTCTCTCTCTTAAGCTACAGAGAACCCGCTGCTCCCCATCACAGAAGACTGTTAGAATATCTCTTCACAGACCTCCCTGCGTTGCCGTCTTCATCTTCCACTGCTGGAGAAGATTAAAAGGTCTTTTTCTATTGGGCAATAACCTATTTTCAGAGGAAAGTCAAAAGTTTTCTTGCTTGTTTTCACTTTGAAAAATGGTGCAGGAAACTCTCAAAGACACTCTCTCAGACATTTTGCTGGAATATATGTGTGTGTGTCCTCAGAGGAACAGACGATGTAAACCCTCTTAAATGTCAGACTGTTTTTTTTTATTATGCAGTGCTGTTTACATTGCATGCACCTTAAACTTGACTTACCTGCAGCAGCAACAGGCAGATGGAAGCTTTAAGTGCTGAGCCTAGTATATGAGATTTCACATGGAAAGAAGTAATAAGCTCTCTACTACCATGTAGAGTCAGTGAGGAATTGTCCTTGAGGGAAAACGAATCACTGTTTAGTAAATGGGTTATCATATTAGGTATCAGAAACGGAGGAATAAATCAGCATGTAGTTAAACAAAGAAAAGAAATCTTCCCTAGAGAACTGCAGTGCAATCTGAT
>JAVQJX010092724.1:0-12471 GCA_036025115.1 Ambassis agassizii
TAGATTAGTTCCCTGACATTAATCTGATGGTTTTCCTTATCATGCAGGGGTTTGCTACATACAGGCTTTACTTGATTTGTTTATGTTGAAACACCCACTCATTCACACAGAGCATGTCTTAAGTCCCAAAATAAAGAAATAAAGGCAGAAATGGAGGCAGTGGCTAAGCAGGTGTCTTTGACATTCCAGCGTTATAATCCTATAATAATTATTGACTTTTTTTCACCGACAAGGTTCAATTCCATCTAAGATCCCATTTATGAATATGATAAATTATAATTGCAAGGTCAGTGGAAGTCATATATTGATCACTCACATGAGATGAACAACCATTATGTTTGAAATCTGCAGACAAGTGAAGAGAAGGAATGATTAGAAAAAGAGTAATTGGAAAGGTAAGGCAGTGACTCTACAATAAAAATTGATTGAAGTGCCTTTTGAAGTGTGACCTAAAATTGAGGAGAGTGTAGTTTCTACAACCCACATATGAAATGAATGCTTCCAGAAGAACATATATGTGATCACCAGAGGCAGGACAAATATTCAAACTAAGAGACAAAAGTCTGCAAACAAAAGAGAAAGAAAGTCTCCCCAGTCTGACCTCAGCTAACACAACACACATGACTCTTATCAATCACAGATTCAAAGAGATAAAACATCACACACGCCTTTGTCAGGAACACACTGTTTGTTATTTCACGTGGCTTTCAACATCTGCCAGCCCCACCCTGATAGCCCACCCTCCAACACCTCCACTCCAGTGTTTCCTGCTAGACATTTTTCCATTTGCACCTCCCCTCCCCATCGGGGTGTACAAATCAGCTTGACAAGGCACACCACTTCTGGTCACTGTCTGCCTCCTCTTCCTCCTTGGCCTGTTCTTTACTTTGTCATGGGGGAATATTAGACAAAAAACAAGAAGCTCCTAATAGAACAGGGTCTTTCTTTCTTTCTTCTTCTGTCTTCTTTCTGTGCCTCAGTGAGGTTTAGCATTAGGTACTGAGAGAGCTGTTTGTAACTAGATTGCTAGCATAGAGAGAATCAGCCAGGCTGTTTTCTTTGCCAGACGCACTGTGAACAAGTCATTTGAATATCAAAAGGGAAACAGGGAATGTGTGAAATAGATTTGGAACAGAGTTGATTATAAATACATCTTAGGAGTGGAGGGAGGTCAGAGGTGGGAGACTTGGGAATGGGTGTATGTGCACGCGCCTGCAGGGGAAACAGATAAATATGAAGCGTGTCTGTGTGTTTTTCTGAATGTGTGGGGATAGACAGGCTTTGTGTACAGATATCATGGGGGGGGGGTTGTCACATCAAAGGTGCCCTAGGGCAAGGCAATATCTTGCAAAACACAATGAACGGCTAAGAGAAATAAAATCTAAACAAAAAAAAAAAAAAAAGACTGTAAATGCATTACAGCGTATTGCAAGACTGCAGTAGATATTGAGATATATTCACCTCCCAGATGACCACTGGGCTACTCAGATGCCTGCACACAACAGAGAGGCAATAAAAAGGCATGGGGCGAGGATATAAAAGTGCAGTGGCTTGGAGACATGCAGAATGGTAACACATTTATAGCTGGAAAATTGTTATTTCCATCATTTATTCATAGGGAATGTGATTGAATCTGGATGAGGTGCTTTGATTCTGAGGTGTACACACACACACACACACACACACAGAGTACACACACATCACATATTCCAGATGTTTCTACATATGGAGCCGTAATAAAGTCTTTAGATGAAGCATTGTATTAATTGAAGCATACAAGATGAGAAGGCAAGCAATTAAGTCCCCCTCTGTGTTCGCATGTGTATGTGAAGCATATGTCTATGTGCATTTATGTGTAATGATATATGGCAGATCCATACAAACACTCAGGAGACATAAATTACTGATATTACGGATTCATTTCAAACCCATTAGAGATATATGCGAGTGGGGAGAGGTGGCCAAACCATTACATATTTTAATAACATGGCTCTAATTTTTACTCACAGAGCATCAGAGAAAACACATTAGCAAAGCTACAACATTAAAACCAATCAAGCCTCATTCAAAGAATCCATTGTCAAAGCAAGCCATCAATGTCTATTGAGGAAATGATCAGTAACGGCACAATTTCAGATAAAACCTTCGATTTGATCCTTTATTTTATGGGTGTCATAGCAACAGCAACACTGGCTAGCTAGCAGGTTAACACTGTTGCTACAGTTACTGCTGGATCTTAAACTGATAATCTATGTTGGAGCTTTTCCACAGAAAAAAGTGCAGCTTCTACAGAAACTCCTCCAGAAACTGACTTCTGTTTTGACCATTACCATTTTTATGCATTTGTTAGTGGTGCATAGCTGGATTTCAAAATGAACAATCAAACTCTTCTATCCAAAGCCCTGTTTGAGTTAATAACTATATTGACTTGAAGCAGAAAAAAAGGAAAAAGTAGAGAGACTGAAAGACACACATGACTAAGCTTAAAGTGTTGAGTAATCCCAGAGCCAGAAGAATTCATCAAGTCAATCTCTCATTTTTAACTCTTTTCCTCTGCTTCCCTCCCTACAGTGAGTTTAATTTGAGCCTCTTTCCCACACTGTTTCAATACATATTTTTCTAATTTCTTCCTTCAGAAATCTCTTAATGGCTTCTTCGCTGGACCCTGATGAAAACAATGACTTTTAACCTTCCTCCCCTCCTCCTCCTCCATCCATCTCCCCCCTCCCTACATCACAGTCGACTTATTTCACTTTCTAAATGATTTCTTACTCCTTCAATCTCTTTTCAGCCATTCAGGGCCTGGTCTGGGCTTGTGGCCGGTGCTACGCATTGTGACAGGTGAAATGAAAGCCCAGAGAAATCTCATCTTCTTATAAACGCTCCAAGGCATTCAGTCAGTCAAAAAAAAAAAAAAAAATTTTTCCACCTTCTCTCCGACAGATGGGAGAAGAAAAAGTGAGCCGTTATATGAAGGCCATTTGGGCTTTTCCTTTATCCACAGTTAATCATGCTGTTCCTTTCTGAGCTGCAGCACTACGTTTTGCATATATTTACACACTCACTTTCCTGTCAGAGGGGAGAACCACACTGTCTTCATGTCAGCCATTCTTTGGTTGAGCCAAATCAGTTCTACATACCAAACAATCATGATTAATTGTGCAGATATTGTTGTTACTGATTAGTCAAAGCAGTTTACTGTTAATACTCCAGGCCAACCTCATGTGTGTTATCCATACAATGGCAACAAGAAGCCTTGTGTGAGAATAGCAACAGACAGCAGCACACATTGCTGTCAGACACTGCTGATTGAAACCTCAAGGTCGTAGAAACGGAGAGAGAGAAGAAGAAGCGAGGGCAGCAGAACAGTTCAGCCTCTCCAGGGCCTGGCTGTGCAGCTCACTCACTTTGCTGTGTGTGTGTGTGTGTGTGTGTGTGTGTGTGTGTGTGTGTGTGTGTGTGTGTGTGTGTGTGTGTGTGTGTGAGAGAGGTTTTCAAGGCCTCTCTCCCTTTAGGCGGATTCCGCAAAGTCACCCTGCTCTCTGCATCTCGTCGATCTCTTTGGCTATCGCCGCTTCCCTCTCCACACTCCTGCTGTCTGCCTTTCTTTTCCTAAGTACAACTTCTCGAACTTGCCCTTCCTATCTCCACAGTGCTCTCAATTTTGCTGCTTCATCTCCAAAAATCTGTCTGGCACCCTGAATCTAACAGAAGCTTCCGTCTTGGCCATACAGGACATGACCAAACTGCCCTCCGTCCACTTCCTCTTCACTTATAAAACAATTGTATTAGTAATGTCAGATTTTATGCTGCTTACTTTTTAGTCAACACACAACCTCCATTCATCTTTTCATCCATTTACCTGACCTCGATCTCTATGCTCATGGCTGCTCTTTTCTTCCCTGCATTATCCAACAAAACACATCCAATTTATTCCTCTTTCTCTGCCATATTTGCCCCTTTTTTCACTCCTCTGTCAATACTTTTCACACCTTACAGCCCTGTCATCTCTTTTTCCCTCTCTTCATCTCACCCCCTATCCACGCTTCTTCACTCCTGGCTGTTAGTTAGCACACTCTTCTCTCCTCATCCCTCCAACCCCCACCCCACCTTGTAATTCTCCACTCTTGCTGTAGAGTTCTCGCCTCTGCTCTCTCAGGTAGGCACTCATGCTGATGGCATGGGAGGATGATTCAAACCTGCAAAGAACACACAAAAACAATTAACACACAATCACTGTAATTATCAAAATAAGAAACATCAGCTCCTGCTTTATAACTATGTATACGTTTAATTAGGATGACTTAGCACACTGCTGGAGGGGCCTTGACTTAATAAACTTAATTAGCCCTTGACTTTCTATGGCATCAGTCATCTTTCCAGCGCTGCTAAGAGAAAGAGACACTGTGGTCTACTGCTGCCCCATTTGTGCTGGATTATTTGTTGCTATTGCAGTTGTTTACAATATTTAGCTTGCTTTTCTTTTGTTGGACCTATAGCCTAGGTTACTGGAGAAAGAAGTTTAATAATGCAAGTTTTGAAGTGAAAATAAAATCGATGGTCAGCACCTGCTGACCATAAGGTCTCGTCACCTGGCCTTAAATCTCACATTTACAGGGTATGTTGTTGATGTGATCCTTACTTGAAGAGGGATTGCTTGGCACGCTGTGGTTTTTTCTTTGCAAAGAAAGCAGCAAACTCACTGCCAGTGCTGGCATATGAGAGCTGAGCAGACGGCTCGGTGGAACTGCGGCTGTTCTTCACATCCAGATATTCCATAAGTAGAACCTGCATAAGACAGAGAACACACTGTTAAAAACGTTTAAAAACACTTTTCTACACATTTTTACTGACTGAATGCTAGCAGTTCAGAAGTTCTTTTTTAAATGTGAAGTCGTGACATAAATGTCACTGATGTTTTTATTAACTTTCAGATTTAAGATGTGTCACAAATGTCGAAAAACAAAAGAAAATCCAAACTTTGAGACGGCAGAATGACATGACCGGGTGCATTTAATGACCACCGTAAAAATCCATGTTCCCCATTTCCCTGATCTGTCTGCATGATCCATGGTGAAATCCATCATGCTTCATAAAAATCTTATCAACTTCTAACAATAGACGAGACCAAGCGCATTGAAACTCCGACCAGACAGAGAAAGTTCACTTCCTCTACTCTATCATTCTATCTGCACATTGCTTTCATTGGCTCTCATTTTTTAAAATCTCTTGGGGCTTTATCTCTCATTTCTCACATTTCTATTTTTTCTCGCTTGCTCTATCTACATCAGTTCATCTTTCTCTCTCTCTCACTTCTTCATTCCTCTCAATGTGCGAATACATATGTTCTAAAATAGCCTCCCATTTCTAATAGCTTCATAATTTAGCAGAGCCATTTAGCCTGTGTGTGTCTAATTCTGAGGCGCAGTGTGGGTCAGCCCAGAATGGGACAGGAGTAATGGCTGAGCAGATGGAGATCCATCCCAACCATAATGATGTAATTAACACTGCGGAGAGCACCCCCCGTCATGCATGGGAAAGCCTTTGCAGTGATGTTAATTCAAGTCCATCACAAAATCTTTTGCAACATTCAGATGTTATGAAACATTTCCCCAAAAATGAAACTTTAGTTCTCATACATATAAGTTAAATGTTAATTACGCTAACACACTTCCCCCTAATCATAAGCAGTGCTGGAGGGTATATCCCGTGTGCCCTCTCCAACTGGCAACACCAGAGCCACCACTTGCCACTAGCCTCATGCTGCAGCTAATCCTATCAGTGTATTAATTACTAATGATGAGCCGATGGAGCGAAACCCCCACTTGCTCACAGGCTAACACCCCAGTAGACTTAATGAAATGCCAGCGCTGGGCTGATGAAGGGGCTCCGACCCTACTTAAATTGCATTAGCCCAGAGACAGAGTGAACTTTGGAGGCAATTAACTGGACAGCTAGGACAGAGAGAAAGATAGAGGCGGAAAGGGATGCAAGGCAGAAACTAACACCAAAGGAGAGAATGAAGAAAAAGGAGAGATAACGGTGGAGAAAGAGTTGTGGAGAATAGAAAGAGCAAAGGATTATAGGTGGAGAATGAACGCTGGATGGAATGCTAATAAGAAAAGCCAGTTGGAACGGGAAAGGAAAGCAGCAAAGTCATAGAAAGAAGTCAAAAAAGTATATTTTTGTTACATTAGAGTGAGTAATAAAATGGCCACACAAAGTTAATTTGTAAACTTTGTTTTTTATTTGTGCGCGAGTCACTGGGATGACGGCACCTAAATATATCACATTATTGTTGTGCAGAGTTCAAAGTAATTACAGATAAACACAAAACAATGTCAAGACGTCACTGTATTCCAGTTTCTTCTGATAAATTATAATCATGGTGAGAACATAATCAGTTATTTCTTGAAATATACTGTTGTACTAAGAGCACTGCAATGAGTCAAGGTCATCTCTAGCTGTCAGCTAAGAGAAGTAAATTACAACCATCCATGCACAGCTCACCAGTATCTGCTCAAAACACACACACACAGCCCAGTTGCCTAGCACTGAATGTTCCAAATATAGCAGAGAATCATGCATACAAAAAAAACAAATCCCTTCAAAACACCAACATTAACCTCCTTTAATAATGATCAATACAGGTGGTGACAATGGCTTCAATAACCTGCATTGGACAGGATTAGATATTGCAAATATGCACAACCAAAGTTTATCAAGATTGTGCAAACTTTTGGTAACATGATGAAAAAAATATTTCTGTGGTAGTTTTCAGAGTTTCAAAGTACTCATAGGACCTGGATATAGTACTCATCTTCATCCAATGGCCAGGACAATCTCATCCTCTGTCCTTCTCCCCTCCTCTTACCCGACAGGTCAAGCACACGAAATCCCATTAAATCTATTATTACTTCAGACACAGATCCTATTACTGTCACATGTGTCCCACTGGACACGACAAAGGAATACTGAAGATGTGAAGCTTTAGTTCCACTTACACACAAAGAACAAAGTAAAGCACCAACAGCTAAAAAAGGAAAAGATTAAGATGATAAAGACCACAAGGTCAGAGATACAAGAAAACAAACAGAAAGCTGAAAAATTAAAGGGGCATGAAAAGCATTTGAGAAGGCGAGAAGTGATGGAGAGAGGTCGACAGGAATGATCAGAGCTGCCTCCGTGGCTGCATCACAACAATATCAAACAAATTCCACAAAGTCCACAATATTAATTAGTAATGGGCCCTGCAGCCCACTTCCAAATGGAAGCCGGATTTCTAATTTAACAAAAAAAAACTGTCTGGAGCACTAATAAGACCAACAAGTGCTGCTGGTGTTAGAAAATAAGAAATGGAAATTCAGTTAAATAATGCAAATATTATGCAGACTTTTTAATCAAAACTAACTTTCTTCATTGTCTAAAAAGTTCAGCGTGAATAGGAGCATCACAGCATCAAGTTTTCAAGATGGACAGAAGAAAAACAGGCGGTCTGAAGATGTGAGACATGGTTAATGGGTCTTTACAGCAAATTATAAGACAAAGCTTCATGTCAGCTGGAGTATGTTTGAGCAGGCACGCACTTCTCTAAAGGGCTCCCCAGACAAAGACAATCATTTCCACCACAAACATCTTTCTGCACTTGAATGGCTTGGGTCCTGTCCCAAACTTAAATCAGTCCACTGGGTTGAGTGCTAAGTTAAATTAAAAAAGGAGAAAAGCTTAATGGAAGTGTGGCTTTGTAATTCATTACTCGCACTCCCGTCTATTTCCTCCTAACTCAAATGTCCTGATGTCACCCTTCATGCTTACAGGAAGTGTATACTCATCCTCCATTCTGTCCATTAGGGCCCTAACAGATACAGAATCAGTGCAATTAAGAGAGTCTCACTCAAAGCGTTGCAGGTGAGCACTTGTCACTGGGTAAACACTAAAGTCAAATGGCTAAAATTAAAGAAATATCACTTCATTTTCTCTTCTCTTCTTCCCACCCTTCCCTTCTTATTAAGTTATCTGAAAGGCTGCTGAGAGAAGAATCTCAACACTTTGTTCCTTTCACCAGGCTTTATTGAAATCGGCTGTTTTCCCACTAAATCCCTTGGCTGGTGTCTTGTCACAAAACATATTGACTGATATCCCTTGTTGCTAGCTTGAAGTTAAAGCCCAAAGTGTCCTTGGCCGTCAAAGAAAGGCTTCTGTACACACCCTGTATTGATTGTGTTCCAGAAACTTCAATAACCTTCACGAGTTCTGACAGAGCTTCAGCCACAACTCCTCTCTCAGCACTGAACTCCTGCTAACCAGCGGGGGTTCCCACCTGCAGCGGGCTGCATCTAGTCAATCTTTTGAAGGCTATCTTGTTGACGAAGGAAAAGGAAGATATGCCTGTGTGTTTTCATTTCTCTGTGTCCTTGCAGTGTCCCCAACATATCATACGATACAAGAACAATTATATGTACATTATAGTTTGAAATAAAGACCTAAAGGGAATACTAGTTTTAGAGAATACATGTGAATACAGCCGCATAACATCAGTTTTTCTTTGATGATACACTAAAATATTCTACTCTGAAACGCAATACATCAATAATTTGAGTCTGTATCACTTGTTCCATGAAGACAATTATTGCACAAACACGTAGAAGAGTGAGGAGGAGGGAGAGGCACTGCAACACCATGGACATGGTAGACTTCACTGCACTCCAGCAATATGTAAATATGACAGTGCTTTGGAGGGCAGAATAAATGTGACACGTTGATTAAAATGTTGGGCGAGAACAACGCAGCGATGTCTGCGCTTCATATCTAATTAAAAGAGCTCATTGTCTTCTGGCTGCTCTCTGGCAGTTCAATTCACCTCGTTTTCACTCTGTTGATGAGCATATTTAAGCCACTTGTAGTGTGTGTGTGTGTGTGTGTGTGTGTGTGTGTGTGTGTGTGTGTGTGTGTGTGTGTGTGGACACAAAAATAACAACATTGCCTTGGTTAATCTATGACAATTAAAGAAGCAGATTTAGATTAAACTTCAGGCTCTCCACTCAATCAAAAAAAAATAAGCTCTAATCTTATGTCTTCAGTCGAGGTTCAGTTTGAGTCCAGAAACCTGAAGGGAGGCAGTCAGCATCCATCTATACAGTATTTTCTCTCTGCAGAGAGGAAGCCACTTGTTAAAAAAAATGTGATTTGCACTCCGGTCACATGCTCGTAGCAAACTATGGACGTGACACACAGTCACAAATCCTCACAGAATGCACAAAATGGCGAGCTAATTAACAAACTTTCAGGCCTCAGACCGAACGGCAGACAAGGTTAAAAGGTGATAGACATCAGCAGTAGGAGACAAACTGTGCCAAATATACATTAATTAAGAGTAGAGCACATAGAGGTTTATGAACTGTGATCTTTGAAGAAGTATGTTATCCAATTACCTGATACCATATTGTCACTTCCACTTATAAGCAAAAGAATGATGCAGACATTTCAACATACAGGAAAGAGCATCATACATTTATGGAAAAACATGATTTTTCAGTCACTAACAGGGTGCTTTGAAGAATAAACCCTTTTCTGATGGAAAAACATGCAGCCATGGATAAACAGAGTTGTGCAGAGGTGTGTGCTTAGAAATGTAAATTCAATGATAGTGTAAATAATCGATGGATACACAAACAGAGAGCCTCTTGAAAAACAGTAAAGTGGCATTAAAACACTCCTCATGGCATCAATACTACTGATTACCATCCAGTTTTTTTATGCTTTGAATCAATACTTCCACAGTGAAATAAACCACCAACAAAGGCATCCCGGGAATTTCTGAACAGGGATTAGAACCATTACATGAATCCTGACTTTCAAGAAGCTTGTTTACCCACTCCCCATTCTGAACCTAGAGGGCCTCAGTCACATATTGATGAACGGCGTTTCGCTGCCAAGGCCTTGTAACTGGCTGCACCCTGTGTTTCTGTCAGCTCCTGCATCTGTCTACTGTTATGTCAAGTGGAAAGGTCAATCTGGTTTCTCCACCTTTCAAAGTGGGGAAAAAATAACACCCACCAAGATGTTTCTGTGAACATCAAATATGAGAACAGCATTAAGGCATGACTTCCAATAGTT
Source organism: Ambassis agassizii (assembly GCA_036025115.1). Lineage (NCBI taxonomy): Eukaryota > Metazoa > Chordata > Actinopteri > Ambassidae > Ambassis > Ambassis agassizii. Next base: position 10,117 of record JAVQJX010092724.1, read on the forward strand.
AATATGACATCTGCAAGATTTTTTAAATGTTTTAAAACATTCAATAAGTTATTGAAAATGAGAAGAAATAACAAAGCTCAAACTGTGAAACCAAGGTAGAGTATCATTCATCCTGCTCTACAATGTGTGCTCCCTAAACAGTACATTAGACTACATTGTAGTAGTGAGATAGCTTTAGCTTTAGTCCAGCAAAACTAAAAAACAAGTGAGATGTATAAAGATCTTAACCAAAGTCTTGGCCACTGCTGACTGGGGCTCCTGGCTCTTTGTTGGGTCTTAAGGCACAAGATAAGAACTGGCTCAGTATCCAATAAAATTCAACAGAGCCACTGTGGGAGCAGTTGGAATTTAATTTCTCTCATTGCTGATATGTGACTCTCTAAGACAGAGTGGGCTAAACGAAGGGGGTGAAAGGGAGTGTGGGAGTTGTGAGAGAGAAAAAGAGAGCCAGATAATGAGATTAAGGAGGAAATTACAAGGAGCAAGAGGGGTATGCACAAGGTATTGGGAAATTGAGAGACTGTAATACAGAGGCAGCAGGAATGATGCTGAAGAAGGAAGGGAAATGGAAATGCAGAGTGTGAGAGAAAGAAGGAGGGAGGACTGGACGTGGGGGCATTCATATTGATACAATCGGTTCAGGAAATAATAACACGAGTGACTGAATAAGAAAACCTCATTTCACATAATGAGTATTCTAATCAAGAGATTACATTATCTCACATTACAGAACCAGGGGAGAGTGAAGCCCCTGGCAACTGGGTGTTGGCAGTGGTCGCATGCTGGGGAGAGGTTTAATGCCTTCTATAACTGTGCTGGAATAACAGAGCTATTACAGCACATGTCTATGCACATTCACACCCACAGAAACACACATGCTATCACTTAAACACTCCTGAATTTGTGTGTCCATGTATGCCAACTGGAAAGAATTCAAGTTATCGGTAGCAGACGGGTCCCAGTCCTTAAAAATAGATCATTTTAACCGGGCAACAGCATGTATTTGTACACTTGTATGATGTGTGAAAACACTAAAAAGATGTTATGTACTAGGCTTAAAAAGAAGAGAAGGAAGAACTTTATCCTTTTTATTAACATCTAACTCCATTAATGTCAATGACTCATCAGAAAAGTGTCGTAAATAAAAGTCTTATAAACACACATAGCAACCTCCCTGCAGAGAAACAACTGGCACAGATTTTCCTCAGAGAGTCACCACAGGGTCAGCTCAACAGCTGCTCATCCCCCTCAGCCAATCAAACAGGAGCAGGGATCAAGAACCCAGCATAAATACACGCCAATTAAAGAACCTAAAATTAATCCAAGCAATCAAGCCTCTCCTGTCTGTCTCGCCAGCTACTCCTTACTGACAGATTGAATGCCATCCATCACAACGTGCCAGCTTCTCTACTGATTTATAAGAGCGGAAAATAAATCCATGGGAAACAAGGTAGGCCTACTAAGGAAAAACAAAAACATCATCATGTTGTTTGTACTTAAATTGCATATGTAAAGGACACAGAGTTATAATGCTGCCAGAGTAACATCTTGGCTCAAAGATGTGTAAACTTTGCTTAATACTGAGTGTTTTAATCAAACTGACCTGCAGCACTGTCTGGATCTTAGCAGAGACATCTGCCTGCTCGTAGAGTTTGATGTCCTCTTCATGGGCCCCGATCTGCTGCAGGTGGGCCAACACCACACTGTGAGCATGAGCTACTGCCTTGAACTTATCAAACAAAAGCTCAAGGAGTTCCAGCAGCAGCCTGCAGAGGGAGCCAGAGGGAGGAAGAAGATGAGGCACTTCACAGTTCCTTCAGCTAAAACAAATTGTTCTTGAGTTTCTAGCCCTTTCGTGCAACCAGAAACACATTTTATGTGTACAAATGCAGCAAAATTATTTTGTATGCATTTCACATATGACAGATTTTTCATTTTCAGTTCAATATTCAACATTTCACCTTCAGTAATAACCTGGCACCTGGACTGTCTATTGAAAAAAAAACTTGTGAACTGCCCAACCTGGGCTCAAATGAACAGCCACTCTCATTAGTTGTAAATGGCTCTGGCTGAAGAAGAGAGCGCAGCCAAAACCAAATTGACCTTCCACTTGATCTGAGTGCTACACTTTGGATTGAAAACTCACAGTTGGCTCATCTGTTGTAATGCTTTCATACAGACCCTGCTATACCTGCTTTCTGTACAAGGACGGCACTTTCAAAAGTAAAGTGGGAACACAGGTTACATTAGCTGAGTCTGAATGAATTCCTAGTGCTGCTATACTAGTGAGGTTCCACTTTACTGAAGTGGAGGTATTATAGTTAATATAAATATAATCACTGTTTGTCTAACTCC
>JAVQJX010092801.1:0-12659 GCA_036025115.1 Ambassis agassizii
CAGGCATCGCATACAGAGCTATTTCCATTCTAATGGTCACCTTTTCCCTGATGATAATAATAGGCTGTATCCCAGAATAAATGCCCATCATTTACATAGTGACAGTGACGAAGGTTGGAATACCCTGCTATGCATTTATAACATATATGAAATCATCACAATGTAACTGTAACCTTTCCAAATTTTCTGAAATGGATCAAAATATGTCAAAAAAGAAAGAAAGAAAAACATCATTACCAAAGATTGATTTGTCACGTTTTCCGGAGTGCTGTGTAGTTCGCTCTCACTGCTGATTGTTGCTTCAATTATGCTTCAGTCAGTCTGATTGGTGTGAGCATGTGTGCGTGCTTGTGTGAACACAGAATGTTGAATATGGATGTCTTGCCTCCCCACTCCCTCCCTGGTGTGTAGAAGCTTTTTGTCTGTTCAGTTTTTTTTTTCTTTAAACCAGTTGTTTTTTTTAACAGCCTGTCCTTTGTTACCAGTTAAAAATGCATTTGGTAGTCATTACTAGGAGAAAGCAGGCAATATGTACATAAATAAAGACATTCAGAACCAGTTCCATCACACTTACTCATTACTTTGAAGTGTGTACTCTTTTTCAGGCCTTGCCCATAGACAAGAGAAGCTTTCTGTCCTTGGTGTAATGTGGAAAGAGGTGGTGGCCAAAAGCACTGGTGTTAATGGGGTGTGTATGGTTAAGCAGTGTGTGCTGCTTGAATATGGGCCTCTCTCCTAAAGACATGCAATTAAGCTTAATTTTTAATGAATATTAATGGCATTAGCGTCAGATTTTGTGGAGATGTGCATCTGCCAAGGTGCAGGGGAAAAGAGGGATGACTAATTCATTTGGTAGTCATGAGAGAAGCGCTGGAGAACAGGGGAGGGACGAGGGGTGAGAGAGGTTTGGTGGAGGCGGTATTGATGAGGAGAATCGGGTGGAGGAAGGGATGGAGATGGAGAAGTGGAGGTGGGATGGAAGAGGTCAAAGGGAAGGAGTGCGTGGAGAAAACAGGAGATTAATCACAAGATGGACTGGAAAATAGAAGGAGAGTGGGGAAAAGTGAGTACAGTGATAAGGGAATCAAATGTAAAAAAAATAAATAAATGAATATATTTAAAAAAATATATATTTTGAATATTAAAAAAAGAAACCATGCTGAAGTATAGTTTGAGTAAACCACATCTTTTTTTTAAAAAAGAAAAGATCAAGACAGATGCCACTCAAAATCTACTGAACTTTCTGCCAGTGAATTTTGCTCTTGTTGCTCTGTGTTGTGTCAAAAGGTGCCATTAAATACGCTTGCAGGCTGTCATGCTGGTTTCATCACTTTTTTTTTTCCTTTCAAAGACAGGCAATCAAACTCATACAAGCAAAGCGAAGCAACTTTTCACCTGGATCCCTGTTTTGATTATAGAAAAAGTGTGTAACCAACCAAAGAGGAAAGTTGGTTGTTTGTCCTGATTACTATTTGTGGCACCACTGGGGACTGGACCGCTAAATAACTACAGTTATCTCTGACTCCTCATCTCCTTTTTTTGATACATTATGAAAGGCAAAGACAATGTAATGCAACAGCGCAAAAGATTAAATTACAAGCTGAGCCACGCAAGAGCTACTTTTGAAAGCACACGCGAGTCCCTTGTGCAACAGCGACACGTTGCTGCTTCACGAATATTTCACTCTTGACTCCAGCTCCTCCGGAGTGGCTGGGATTAAGGTGGTGCTGCAATATTGATTTACGTCCGCATAAAGCCTCTCTGGCTCTATATATTACACCACATTCAGCAGTCATCTATTCAATCAAATCTAATATTACACTGCCTCTCCACACAGCTGTCTAATAGCATTTAACTCACAGTTTGATTCCTGCATTCCCTCATGTACTTCAAACGCTTGCCTTCAATATCCTTCATTCGTTTCTACTATGCCAAGATGAAGTCTTTTGAAAAGCACGGAGGATGAATGAGCGTGTCTCTGTCTGTGTGTGTGTCTGTGTGTATGTGTGTGTGAAGACAGGATTAGCTGTGGCCTTAGGCTTAAGGTATGGAGTGGAGTGTATTTTAGAAGCTTCTAAATTAGCTGGGAAATGGGATTTTGAGACAATGGACTGGAAAAAACTCAAATGAAAGGATGCACTCGCAGCACTCCTTCATTTGCCTCTGATGTTCTCTCGCTCTCACTTTTGCTAGTCTTTTTTCCCCCCGTCGTTGTCTTCGTATTTACTTAGTTAACCTTCTCTTTTTCTTTTCACTTTGTGTATTTCTTACTATTTGTGACCTCATTCTTCCCACTCTCTCTCTCTCTCCTCCCCTCTCTGTCCATATTACAGCTGACAGTAATGATGTAAGAACGTGAGTGTAAACAGTAGTATGAAGCTAACCTCACTTTGACCCACTTAAAACAGAAATCCCCCCGAGACACACACACACACACATACACTGCAGACTCATGCCTGAGTAAATATTGGACTTGGGTCAGCAGCCACTCTTCTGTTCCCAATTCACTGTGTGAGCAACTAGCTGTGTGTATGTGTGTGTGCATGAAAACCACTGCACCTCTCCCTCCTCTCGGGCTCCTTCTGCCTCCTTCCCTGGGCATTTTTTTACCTGTGGAGGTGTATTTGTATCTAAGCTGTGTTTCTGCTACTGTAATGCTTCTGACTGTGTAATAAAAGCCTGCCGTTTGGCGTGCATCCAGGCCCCCCTCTTTGATAAAAGCATGGAGGGGAGGGGGGGGGGGGGGGGAGGTTGTGAGCACACAAACACAAGGCTGGCCCTGGGCCTTAAGAGAAGGAAACTAGCATGCTAGCATGGATTTGTTTTTAAAACAACAGCTCAGTTCTTTGCTCTGGTCCTGTTGTTTAAGTGTCTGTCGACACACACCCACTTCTGGGATGTGATATGTGATCCTGTGATTGAACCACATTTGGTTTTTAGAGGGTTTTTCCTCTTGGTTTAAGATGGGGCGAGGAGTGGTGTTTGAATTATGATTGAATTGGGAGCGCTGCTGCCGCACAATCATTACTTTATGGTAAAATGACTTTAAGAATAACCGAAATCAAAACCGCAATATGACTCATAGTCACACTTAGCAGTTATACATACAACATAGCATTTAAAATCAACACAAATATAACAAATTATTATATAATATATTCCTAATTGTTATTAGTGTAGTTTACATTTTATATGTGGGAATAAAATCTGTTTTGCTTGTCTGAACTGCTATTTTTTCCTTATAAATTTGAACATCAACATCACAGTATGTTGTCAGCATATTTTATTGAGAGAACAAAAAAAACAAGGATATTTAAATAGCATTACTCTGAAGTGCCATTAACTTCTTTATGTCTTCTGTTAGTTGTGGCTGAATGCATTTCTTTGTCTGCATGTGCAGGTGTATGACCAGTAACCTTGTAGATAATGCGCACATTGTACTGAATAGTCTTAAGAAATTAACTTGATTTTCTGAAGAATCTACTGAAGTATTGTTCCTGCATCATTCATACCCTGGATGCACAAAGTATTACACAGTTAATGCTCTAATAATAGCTGAGTTTTCACATGAGACATCTCTTGCTGTTCAGGATAATCTCCTGCTATAAAATTATATCACCTAGCTGACAGGAATATTGCCCACCTACTACAGTATAATCACACAACAGATAAGAAATCAAACTGTGGGGAAAATGGATTTTGAAAGTTAAAAGAAAAAGACGTGTGTATGTATGTATGTATGTATGTATGTGTGTACGTACTGTATGTTATGTCTGGTTGTGTGTTCAAGCACTTGTGTGTGATCTCTCGCTGTGTCTCGTTGATCAGTTATCACTAATCCTTCCACTCAGAGCTCTTTAACAAGTTGCCATTGTGCTGCCGACGCTTAACATGATGGAGGAACGACCTTCGTGGTGAATGAAAAGAAGAGGGAGAGGGAAGGAGGAAGAGATACAGAGGGAGGGAGAGGGAGAGGGCAACACCTCCGACAATGGGGAGAAAATTGGTTTACACTAGATAGGCTTGTGATTACAGAGGCAAAGAAAATGACTTAGATTGAACAATAGGACTGAGTGTGTCTATTGGAGTGTGTGTGTGTGTGTGTGTGTGTGTTTCAAGGATTAGTGGGTGGTTAGGCCAGGATTTGGTTGAAATGAATTGGTGGGTTTTGGTGTTTGAATGTTGTTCAGCTTTTGCGTACTGTAACTGTGTGTTTCTGTGTGCAACATGCCTCTTTCTGTTGTGCCTTGATCAAAGTGGGAGTCTGTATTACATCCATTTAAACCTAAGACACACTCAACAGACCAATTTGTTCCCTCATCTCTCACACACACACACTTGTCATCATTGCAGAGTGTGTTGTTGAAGATGCCTCATCTGTGACACAATTGTGATTTCAGCTTGAAGCAATGAAGCTGAAAAAAAATCACATGCTGTATATTTTTATGTACTTATACATATATGTACACATTCTATTTTAGAGACTCAAAGAACTGTGACAACTATGTCCTGGAGGCCTTTAACAGCTGAACCATGAAATTATTATTCTTAACCTGTTCATAGACGCAGCATGTTGTAACAAGACTGTACTGAAATTACCCCAAGCACTTAATGTGCTGTTTTTCTTTCCTTTTTTATAAGCTGTATGAATATCTGTAGCCAAACAGGTGACTGCGATTTTTTTTACTGTGTATCCTCTTTGTTAATTTTTCTTCTTAGGAGGGCCAGCAGGAGAACTATAGCATCAGAGGTCCTGCCCCAGGGAATTCTGGGAAGGCCAACAATGAGGATGGTGTCTCCCAAGACCGCCCCTCCAGTTTGCCGGTGAGTGATGCGTAGAAAAAGGATAAATACACATCATTAAACCACAAAGAAAGACGACTTCTTAGATTAATGTGTGGTCTTCATCTTTAAGCTGTTCTGTCCAATCAGAGTGTTCTGCTCATCCTGTGACCCGCCTCTTTGTCTGACGTGCCATGGGATTTGACTGCTTGTTTCAGAGCTTATGTCTGTGTTTTGACTGGCGTCCATGCCAAAGGCGAAAAGGCCACATGTATCATCATGTGGTCTAAGCTTTATACGCTCCCTCACACATACACCCACATGCACAGAGAAACATATGCACCGACACAGACATCCCTTACACGCACACTCACACAAACTCTTCTGCACTGCCTCTTGGCATTTGGGCAGGCTAAAAATCGTTAAGCAGGTTGACTGGAGGAGTAATTGAGAAGAAATGGTGAGACCAAGCTGATCTATGAAGGCAGAGAGATGAATGTTTTTTTTTTTTTTTGGCTAAACTAATCGCTTTTTACTCCATCATTCCTCCTCTCCTTACAGCTCCTCTGCACTTTCAAGAATAGAATAAATAGACATTTGCAAATGGTCGCAAATATTGGCACTGCTTGAGGTGTGTGCAGTTTAATTTAACAGATACTTTGGAACAGTCCCAGGAGTGCAGGAATAAACTGCAAGAAAAGCTAAATTAAGTGTAAGAACTCCAATTAAGCCATAATGTTCTATGCATACAGGCACTTAAATTCTGTCAGCATCGGCCGGCCTCTGTCTCTCAACATACACAGATAGTTGGCTTTGCTTTGTTTCAGATCAGCACTGATTTATGTGTCCATTTCCAAGGGATTCCAATCACTCCACTTTCATACACACACTTCTTTTTTCTCTCTTTTCCTCCATCATACACTAATATCATCTCATCTGCTTTATCTTGGTATTTCTTCTTTTTTTTTTCTTTCATTTTCATTCTCCCACACTCTTTACCCCTGCTTCCCTTCCTCTCTCTCTCTCTCTCTCTCTCTCTCTAAAGTGGCATCATGAAAGCCCCCCTTCCCCTCCCTCCCCCCCAATGCTATAATGAGAAATGGCCTTGATGTATCAATGTGTGAATCTGTAGCGAGAGAAGCAAGCAAGACGAGGCGAGGAGCCACTGCAGTCATGGGGGCCCATCTATTTGAACCACCACCACTATCACCCCATATTCCCTCACCACTTTAATCCTGGCGTTTTACCCCTTGGGTTCTTCGTGTGTTTTCACATCCCATCCAAAGCGCATGGCTCGCAGAGATCCTAATCGGCGGCAAGTTTTGATGAGAGAGAGAGACACAGAAGAGGGAGAGATGGATAGATAGAAGAGAGAGAGAGGGAGAGAAATTGCTTGGCGTTTGCCAGGCTCTTCCAGCAAGCTGTCACGGCAGAGATGTAACCGTTTTTTTCCTCCCCCTTCTCTCTCTCTCTCTCCCTCTCTCTCCCTCGCCAGTGTTTGATGTCAGATCTAAAGCTGCTGTCATCTTTTTTTTCCCTTTCTCTCTGTCAGGAGGGAGGGAGCGCGGGTCGGCAAAGTGTCATGTTGTTGTTTTGGGACGAGTCTGCCGTGTGATGTGGCGGGATTTTTGAAGGGAGACCAAAGGGAGGAGTGCTTTAGTAACTTATCACAAATGCAAGTCACAGTGCCCCTTGGGCCTTTTAAAATGTAATGTGGTGGAGATATGTCTTGTGCTCCATATCATACAGAATCTATATTGTTAAAGCTGCTATTAATATAAAATCACTCTCTGCATTGTTGCAGTTACATGAAGACATCGCACTTACATTGCTGTAAGTCTTGACCAGTGAATAGTATTAAATCCACATTAGGTCTGTTTTAACTGAGAATTCTGTTGCTTTTTTTTTTACCATTGGTTTAGCCTCGGCAGCTTCTGTATCCTGCCTGCAGTGTTTTCAACCTCTCCAGACTGGTTTGCCCACTTGTATATAATCAGGTGTTAGAGGAAGAGCAAAGATTGTAACGATGATCTACTTTATCCTATTCACAAAAAGGTTGCCTTTATTTTCTGTTTTAAACTGTAAACCTGCCAGCAGTTTTTGCAAGAAAGTAAATGAAATATAAATCCATACATTTGGGTAGAGTTGTCAGTTTATTTGTTCCTGGGCATCGCTGCTTAGATTACACAGTAACCTGATGGAATCTTTCAGCTTGCCATTTTCAGAATGACCCTGCTTTTCCCTGGTTGCATGTTACAATTACAGGTCAGTAAAAGATGACATGTTGCTGACAATGTGTTAGAGCTGGACTGCATGATTGGCAAGAGATGACATCTCATTTGTCGCCCTGTTATTTCCAGTTGTGTGATGTTTTTGGTAAGGGAAAAAAAGAGGAGTAAGAGCTTTCTTCTCTGCAGTTACATTGCTATGAAGCCAAGCCCGTTCTTCCAGTGGCACAGTTAGGTGAGGAGCCTGGGTTTACATACCCATTGCCCCCACCCTGCTTCCTACTGCTTCCTTCCCAACCCACACTGCCACCCCCGTTCCAGTCACTACATGTTCCCTGCTCTCCGGCGTTCCCCTGACAGCCTGCCAAGCTGCTGCACAGCCTCCCATCCTCTGGGACATGGGATAGGATGGCCAGCCATGTGGAAAGACAGAGTGAGAGCTGTGGGGTGGAAGGGTGAGGTGAGGAAGCGGGAGAGAAGGGGTGAAGAGCAGGATGAGAATGTGTGTGTGTGTGTGTGTGAGAGAGAGAGAGAAAGGGCGTGAAGCGATGAAGTGAAACGTGGTTATCTTTTTGTCACTTGTTCAGGGTGAGGGATGTTGAATTCAAGCTATGGGGTTCCAGCAGTGGTGTGTTATTCACACTAGTAGACGCGCATGCACACTCACTCACACACACTCACACATACAGAAACATTCTTGTAGTCTTTCAGTGCTCATTTGCCCCTCCTTGACTTATTTTCCATCAGACAAAGGAGAAAATTCAGAAACACTATCTCTCCCTCTCTGTCTCTTCCCTCTCACTCCTGTCCACCTTGCCCTCCTCTGTTTTCTGAGTGTTAGGTCATGAATGATTGACAGGGCACAGCTGGAGAAGCCTACACCCACCCCACCCCCCGTTCCCTCTCTCCAACCACACACACGGACCTCTTTGCTCACGAACACACATTCAGCACATACTTTGATGCACATTCTGTCCTTTGCGAGCCGTTTTCACACACCGTGTGTGTGTGCTCTACCCGAGCATGTCAGTCAGGCTGCCTATACAGTATGTGCTCTCACTCTGGCTCTCCCTACTGCTGTGTTTTATTTTAGAGTCCCCTAGGCAGGCAGACAGGCCAGCAGGCAGCACAGAGTAATGTCATCCAGCAGGGTTAGATTCAGCCTCCACATTAGTGCACACGGGGGGGAGGAGGAAGAGGAAGAGCAGGAGGGAGTCCAGAAAGCAAAGAAATACAAGGGAGATGAGGAGGGAAGGAGTGATGGGGGAAGAGGAGAAGAGGAGAAGGGAGAGGCCATAGTGGAATGAAAAATATATATCTCATATACAGTATATGATGGATATATGATTACACCATTAAGATGCCATATAGATACAAATATTTCAACATATATTTTGTGAAAGCTATATTAGGGACATTTATGTACTTGGAACATCATATTTTGAAATGTATTTATGTGATGTATTTTTCAGTATGGTGAGGGTTGTTGGGGGAGACAGGACTCGGAGCTGAGATGTACTCTGGACCCTGCTGCCTATTCTTAGAACAGACAGCAGCACTGAAGGCCACAGCAGCTCCCTGCCACTGCTATGAGCATACAGGCGCTCTGAGAATAGGACAGCTAATCTGAAGCCAGTTTCACACTCTGAGGTATAGTCATGGTCATGGTCATGCCCCTCTTAAACCTGTAGATGTAATAAAAGTAGGAGTGATTGATTTGGACTCATTTTATGTGTTGGTGGTCCATAGGTGTGCCACAGGATTTCATAATTTACCATACGATTGGGGTTTCTGTGTCACACTTGCGTTTTTTTTCCCTGTTATGGATACTTACATACACACACACACACACACACACACACACACATAAGCACATATAATCCATGTTTTCACCCCTGCCCTGCTTCATCCCAGAACCAGATATCATGACACAGCGAGTTAAAGGACCCTGACTTCATCAAAAATGCAGACGGGCTATTTTTCCGCTTGTATGCCGGCCTGTTTTCGTTTGCTCCTCATGAATCATTTAGTGCACACACAGTTTCATGTACACACATAGTTTATTTGATCCCCAAGAGCCGGGAACATGTGTTTTTACTGGGGCTTACCATTTGTTCCCCTACAGCATGAAAACACAGATGCACAGGAAGTGGAATTGATCTGCAGGGAAATTTCCCCAAGTCTTTTCATCTCGATACATCATCAGAATAAGTTTTTTAAACTGAGGATTCACCTGTGAGGAAATAAAATCAGGCTCACTCACATATTCTGTTCTTATTCAGCAGGTTGTATTTCTAGTTATTTGATTTTTCCCCCCTGCCTTCTAAGTAAGCCGACAATGCTACAATTCACGATAGAAATAATGACAAATCATCCAAAGAGGAGCCAGTAAAGTTGCTCCTCCTTGTTGTCAAGCATCTAAGAAGGAGATACAGAACACTGAACACCTAGCAGCACTCCTCAGCAGTTTACATTGCACTCTCATCCCCTGCAAAGGAGATACACAGCGATAGACAATTTCCCCATGGAGATCAATAAAGTATTTTTGCCTGCTGGATTTATATGGCAAATTTTGATGGCTACACACTGTTCTACCTAGCGGGAACTTTGTTGGCCGGTGTAGATTGTTAAAGAAAACTGGTAACACAAGGCTGAGCAGCAGTAAGAGAGGGTGGGGAGAAGCTCTTCAGCTGTAGAGGAGGCCATGTTTAAACCCAACCACCCTTGACAAGCTGGCTGAAGCTCTGCACAGCAGAGTGAAGGGCAAGATGGTTTGTGTTTATGGTGTGCACGCACCCTGTTTGAGCATTCCCCTTGCTCAGCCATTGCCCTCATTCTTACACACTCCCAGTGTGTCAGGCTTTATGATTTCAGAGTGAGAGGGAAATGGAGAGGGATGAACTTGGTTAAGAAAACACAAGTCCAGCTCCACTGGCGCCTCTCAACCAACCTCTGCTACAGAAGAGGAGAGAGAGATAAGAGAGGAGGAGGAAAGCAAGCAAGGACTGACCCTAGAAGGACAGAAATGCTCCCCCTCTGCATCTTTTTTTTTTTTTTTTTTTTTTTTTTTTTTTTTTAAATCCTTTGCCCATCAGTTTCCCTCCTCTGGCGGGTGTCTTTTGTCAGTGCAGATTTGGAAGACTAGTTCAAATTCAGGACAAAAGAGGACAGAAGTAGCAGAGGCTTGTTGCTGTTAGTTTTCATTAACACGGCCACACAGACTGATCTGTATTTCAGTAACAAGCAGGATTCAGCTGAAATCCTTGTAAAAAGTCAGTGATGATGACTTTATATGAATTTATCTACAACATTTAGAGCCCACAGTGAGAAAAATCATCAGTGTGTGTGTGTAGTTTTAGAGGCATTAACGCCTTCCTTACTGTCCTCCACGGGACAGTGTGCAGTGTGACAGGATGTGAACACAGAAGCTGCTAAATCAGGATGTTGAATGTACACAGTAAGTGAACATGACACACTGCATGCTTTACTAGTTTTGCTTGTCCTTTTTAGGTGTTACATCTGTGTTGTTCTTAATGTGATGTGAAAATCTTGTCCGGACATCACCTCAGTTTACTCTTTTGGATGTTTTTTTTTTTTCTCACACTCTTCTATATTGATCTTTGAAACACTAAAATATTTCTTGTGCGTGCTTGATATATAGATTTCATTTTCACCAGCCATTAATGCCACATACACCCTTCTGGCACTAAGCCTTCTATTATAAATGGTGATTTTCTGTTACCACATTAATATTTAAATTAACTGTTAAAATGGCTTCAAATGTTATTGAGCCAATCTGAACTGAAGATTGGAAACATCTATTTCATATTCATTAATACTTTGGATGTGGGAACTTTCTCTTGTCAAATGAATTTCTCTTTCTCAGTGGGTAATAATGTGAACTGAAATAACAAATATTGGAAGTTGAGTGACATTTGCTGCAGCTGATAGTGTCCTCCCCCTCCAGAAAGTAAAAAAAACTGAGAAAGAGGGAGTTATATGTGGAAAGCACATGTAAAAGGCAAGATCATCGTCCTTCCTTTCCCTCATGTTGGCTCTTTTTTATACCCCCTTTTTCCCTCCTTAGCTTCAGTCATCCACCTCTAACATTTTTAGGTTTATTTTTATGTCTGGTCCTGGATGCCTGGGCTCCCTGCAGGCTGTAGCAGGGGAGGAAGGATGGAAGGAGCCAGCTGAGGAAGAGAGAAAAAGAAAGAATTGGAAGGGGGAGGGATGGAAGAATATTCTGTCATCACCATGGCTCCCTCTGGCTGCTGGGAGGCTGAAATTACATCTGACTCTGTAGTTCAGGGCAGCAGCATCGCAGGCGTTGCTATAGCGACGGAAGTCTGTGTATGTGTGTGTAAAACTCCTTGGGAGGTTTATTATGCATGATCCACACTGTGACTAGTCCTGATGGCATTATGGTGCTGTTATTAATCTACTCTCATAAGATATGTGTGCTTTAAACACACCAGAATACACACACAATTGCATCTGTGAGTTCATACTATGATGCATTCACACATACACATACACACACACACGACCCATTTCACAGCTGGATTCAAACTTCATGTCGCGCCTTTTAAAGATTAAGATAAAGTTTTTTCCTCTTATTATCTTTGAGAAGGTTTAGCTGGCTGCACACTGTGCTCACAGGCAAATGGTTGTGCAAAAGCACACACACACACACACATCCACATGAAATTTTGTTCAGATCGAAGATAGCAGTGTTTGGGTAGTTAAAGCCGCTAATATTCTACTAGCTTTTGTTTCATGAGACTCTAGGAGAGAGAGGAAAAGCCATTTTCCGATGGATAGTAAATTGAACTGTAAGAAGAGAAGAGATGTATGTCCACAAGAAGGATGGAGGGATGAAGAGGGTGAAAATAATGTTCCATTAATGCAGAGCCAGGCTCTTGCTGAGGGCCCTGCGCCAATCTGCATCTCCCTACAGTCTGCCTGCTATACATTTTTCATGAACGCTGAGCGAGAATTAGCGACGGATTGCTGCTGCAAATTGCTTCTCCTTGGTCGGGGGCCGAAGAAGAGAGGAGAGAGAGAGAAAGAAGTAAAGAGAGAAGGAAATTTAAGAAGGGAGGGAACACTCAAGGAGAAAGAGAACGAGGGTGTGTAGAATGGGGAATACATAGGAGGAAATTATATTGCTCTTCTCCTCTACCTTGCTCTCTCTCTCCTTTGCTTTCCTTCCCTTTCCATTTCTCCCTTTATATTTCCTTTCCTTGGCCTTTGTACTTTACAGTTTTGACCCCAATCTTTTCCCACTCTCACCACTCCCGTACTGCCCACCTTCATTTTCCAGGCAGGGCCTGCTGACTGACTGTTTTACTCCTGTGCACACTGGTTCCCTCTTTCCTCAACATTTCTCTGAAGAATTTTCCTTTTTCTGAGATTGTCAGCATGTCGGTTACACTGTCACCATTTGCTGTCTGTGATACACTATTACCACTACACAAGCTATAGGATGGACCAACAAATGTGTGTGTATCTGTATTGATGAAACAAAAACTGTTTTTTGAACAGAGGTGTGTGTGTGTGTGTGTGTGTGTGTGTGTGTGTGTGTGTGTGTGTGTGTGTGTGTGTGTGTGTGTGTGTGTGTGTGTGTGTGTGTGTGTGTGTGTGTGT
>JAVQJX010092803.1:0-12799 GCA_036025115.1 Ambassis agassizii
AATACAATAAGCCCCCTGCCTAAGCATCCGCATGCAGGATGTCATATGCCTCATAATTATTTAACCTTGTAAAGTATGTCACAAGACATTTAAACGTATGGAACAGCAGATACTTCAGACCAACAAATGTTAAGCCAAACTACTTTAAAGTAATGTCATAGTGAGTAATGCAGACAAGAAAAAAGAATGTATTGGTTTTAAAGATATACATTGATTTCCATCTATTTTAACAGTAGCTATGTACACTTACTTGTATTTTGGATGTGCAGTGTTCCCTTTGTGACAAGTTAAAACGACTGCTCGCTCTAATGTTTTTAATGCCTATAGTGTGAGCGTGATTACATTAGACATGCTGGTTCATGATGTACTGGCACAGTCTTATTAGTAACACCTGGGCCTATTGTCTGTTGTGAACCAGGCCAATTGGCCCCATATGTTTGTGGCTACACTATGTGGAACTCAAAACAAAACAAGCGAAACAAAATCAGAAAAAAGACACAAGGAAAATAAACTCGTACAGTACACTGCAGGCGAGACCTGTTTTTTTTAATGTAATAAAACATTAAATTTTATTGGCGGCTCATTCATTGCCTGAGCCACAGGCTATAAGTTCCACATTAAGATATTAAAATCTTTGATAACTGACAAGGACTAGGGTGTGAACTGGAAAAGAGGAGGCCTGATAGAGAGAGAGAGAAAAACACTTTGAATGAATACCAGTTGTTTAAAACAAATGTTCTGGCATGCTGCAGCTTCTTCCACAGAAAGCATGCATCAGTGAAATGAATGAGGACAATGACCGATTTCAAGTGGGAGTTCTACTTCTGATCATATGAAATTTGAATGTTGTCAAGTTTTGCACTTGGGTCGCCCATGTGCAGAAATAGAAGTCTCCCTCTTAAAGCCCCCAGCAGTTGACAGAAGGACAAATGAGGGTGATGTCAGGTTCTGGGCTTTGAATTGCTCTGACATCCCTTCTCGTGCCCACTACCACCTGCCACGGTTCTGACTGCCAGCCAGTCACCTGTATGGTCATTCAAGGTCTTGGCCAAGTTTCTGACGGAGCAGTCATTGAAGGATGAATGTTGGTGGCTCCTGGGGAGAGAGTGAAATTGCTCAGACACTTTTTTTTTCCCGCCAACACTGGGAATTTGCTCACTTGAAGAGCAGCCGTGTCCAGCTGACGAGCTTCCCAAGGCCTTTGGAGGAGTCAATTGCAGCTCTGCTCTGAGGGCACTTATCATCATCAGGTCATCCATGAAAGCTCTGAAGAGTCTGTTGAAAGACAGACATGGTGAGGTGGGAGGGGGGGGGGGGGGGGGCTTATGGGGTTCAACTTACGTACATGATTTACATTTTGATGGAGCAAGTGAAGCTGATGCCTGCAAACAGTGTCTCCTGTGAACAGTCTGTGGGGGAACAGTCTTACAGTGATGATTTTTGCACTTCAGATTCTCTAAATGCATACAGAAGTAGTTTCTAAAATGCACAACACATGTTAACATCTGTGAAAAACAAATGAAGCAGCATATTTTAAGGAGTGTGCACTACCTCAGGGAAATTTACGACAGCGTGTGTATTATAATCGGGGAGGATGGGTACTTTTTTTTTTTAACATAACAGAAGGGTTAAAGTCATCACCATTTAATCACATTTTTTTGCTGCAGTATTTTACTGTTCGTGTGGCAGAGGTGAGATGAAATATGAATCACTCTGAAAGCACAGGGTTGAGCAAGAATCTGTGGAGACCAGTGGCACGTTATACTTATATCTCAGCTTCAAGGCTGACACAGACGGGGACCCTGGGGAGCTGAAAGACAAGTGAAGAAGCCCATTAATCATTTATACCACTTGGACTGTGTTCTCAAAAAGACAGTATTGTGATAACTCATTTATGTTACCTCTATTGTCTTTCTGAAAGAGACAAGGGCATGTTTTGATTGAAGTCTTGTTGCCACCTCTGAGCTCATCACAGATGAACCATGGAAACATGCATCTATAAGTTACAAAAGGTATTCATTTGCTGTAAATTATACCCTTTGAGCATTGCTTGTTTGGGATACCAGTGTTGTAACAGATCTCCCTGTGGCGTCCTCCTCTCTCTTTGCTCGTTCTCAATTCAAGTACCAACAGTTTTTCAGTAGTATAGTAGTTGATCTTAAAGAAGAAGCTTTTACACACATTTTTCTTAGGTTTTCTCGAAAATCTTTAACCTCAGTGACTCACAGAACAGTTGGTGCTATTCTGCAAATAGGCAGGAGCTACACTATTTGCTTTTCTTCACACATTCTCTCCAATCCAGCAGAATCTAGAGTGAGAAACAGAGAGGAGTCCCAACCAAAAGAGGAGACACACACACACACACACACAAAAAAAACAGTTCATGTCACATCTGGCTAGTCTGTGATAATTTTTCATGAGTTTCACTTGAAACATGTCACGATAACATACTAACGTTTCAGTGTTTCACCGTACAGTCACACAAAAAAAGTTATTTTAGGCACAATAATTGACAAATTAAGACCAAAGACCAAATAACCCAATGAGAAGAATCGGCAACAAAGCTGTGATATTGTCTGCACTTGTCAACATTCTGCCTGCAGCTATTTTGAAGATAAGAGGCGCATTGCTCTGCTTGCATTGCAAACTTACTGTGCATTACAAAATGTTTTAAGCTTTGTGTAGCTTGTTAGTAATTTTAATTTTAATGACCATTCATTTCCTCTCTCGGAAACATTAAATGTTACAAGGAACCGGACAAACAGGCTGTCTTTGCTGTTTCTTTATAGCTGAAGATATGTGAAATATGAGGAAGTAGTAAAACGATACCACCACAACTCGCGAAGTTTCATTAATATTACGCTCTGAGGGTGCAAATGAGGTCAGACTGTGGCTGTAAAAGCAGACGCTCCTCGACTAGATTGCAACATTGATTATGAACAATATATATCATACATTCATAATATGTTTGCTCTTATGATTCATGTTGAATCATCACGCTGATTATCTGACAAGCCCTTCCCGAGTATCAAGGTGTGTCTCACTTATTCTGCTTGAAAAAAAAAGGGTGGATCAAAATGGTTTGTTGAGCTTAAACTATTCAGTGTGTGCAGCATCTTGAGGCGATAATGACTTTTTAAGTAAAGAATTCAGAGAGAATGAGCAGGGTTTTTTTAACGAGGCACTTTTTTTTTAACAGAAAGAAGATTTTAAATGCACTGCAAACTGAACGCAAACTAATTCCACACAAGTTTTTACATTGTTAGTTACCATCCAGCTCGTAATGAGTTTTCTTGACTGGGTTATAATGAATAGCCTGTGGGCCATTCATTTAGTGGAATGTATTGAAATAGAACAAGAGACACAATGATGGCACCTGTGAGTGGGCCCTCTGATACATGGAAGTATAAAAGGGCTATTGATGTAAAGGGAGGTTTTTATTATCATTATTATTATTAATTTTAAATACAGGCAGCCAGTTTGTCAGGTTGTAAGCTGCAGTTGTTGATAGCTAACTGTTAACAACAGCAGGATTGGCTACATATTTCTGTAAAAATACATCCATCTCTGAGCAGAGATCTTTTGCAACTAAGGGCAAAATATCAGGCATACCACATGTTTGAATAGCAGAATGAATGAATGAATGAATATAATAAATGTCAGAGTGCTGCCCTCTGTTGGTTGCATTTAATCCTGAATGTGAGACATGACTTGACCTGCCACTGTGAAATTACAGTACACTTTGTTCCTGTTATACACACAACATTTTTAGCAGGGAAGAATCCAATTTTCACATAAAATCTTATTAAGAAAAGGTGTCTTAATTGACTAATTGCACTGTGGGTCGTAAAGTACAATTTTTACATTTTATCGGTTCCTGGTGATTTTTTTTTTCTCTTGACTTACCAACTGTTTGGGGGAATAATTTCTTTTGTAAGTGATGAGGAATTCATCATGTTGAATAAAATAGCAGTAGGAGGTGCATAGACGTATTCACTGTAGACTGTGTGTTAAGAGCCTACATTCTTGTATGGTGGTAATTTTAAGAATTTTATTTTATTTAAACCAAAAAGGCCAAAATGAAAGGTCATTTTGAATAATTTAAAGCATATTTTACACATATAGCAGCTGAAATATTTTTAAGCTGAAATGAGCTTCAAGGATTTCACATGGAGAAACTGCAGCAGTGTTTTGTTGTATGACTGCCAGGCAGGTTTGTAGATGTGAAATGGATTGTGTGTTGGTTCTGTTTTGCCTTATACTTTCAGAGGTTTTACTGTTGCACTTGTTGAGACCTGTCTTTTAGTTAACAAATGTGGAAAGTCTGTAGATGTGAAAATCTGCAGACATGTTTAATTTTATTTTTATGATTTTAGAATGTTCTTTTTTTTTTTTTAGTATTTGAAATCTGGAAAATGAGAATGTGTGCCACAGTTCCAGCTTCATAATCTTCAAGGACAGTGTTATCAGAAAAGGTGACTTTTTCCCATTTTTATTATAAGGCATGATAATAATATGTGGAAATTTATTGGATCACTACGTTAATAGTAAAATTGTGTTTAAAAAAGTGTTTTATCAGTTATTTAATTTTACCTTTTGTTAATAGTGTGCTTTAAAAAAAAAGGCAATCAGTTGTATAAATAAAATATTTTTTGCTATGTGCTATATTTTTTTAGTTGAAAACACAGGAAGTAACAAAATATTCATTTTCAGTTAATAGCCTAGCTAATGATTTAAGTATCATCATATTTGCACAGATACAAACTACATTGTATGTTTCAGCTCTGATGTTTTGTGACAACAATAGCTGCAGTGGCCTGGAGTCACGTCAGGTAGAGCATGCAAAGCGCTCCGAGCAGAAACAAAATGTTCTCTTCGGTGAATCCTCCCTGCACGTGCTGCCGGCTGAGCCCTGTTAATCAAGCGAAGTATCTTAAATACTTTTACAAGCAGCACGCGTATATGCACTTTCAGGATATACAGTTTATCATCTTAAAATGTCATCATTCTGACGTGTAATGAGTATTGGAAGCATTTAGTGTAAATGTGAATGGCTGTCGGCTTGAAAAACCTCGCATTAAGGCCGGTAGTGGCGTTCCTACGGTGTTCCTGGTTAATGTAGGTCAAAGCAGTGACGGAAGGGTGTCCTCCGTTGAACCCGCGGTATTAATCCACATCGCAGTCCTGCAGGTGGCGCGCACAGTCAGCGGAGTGCCCTGGGTGCTCACCACGGTGCTCCTCTCACACAACAATATCCGTATGGAGCCAAACCCCCATGCAGCTTCAGAGATGGCGATTGTCTAAAAGCGACACCTCTGTCTCTCCCCCGTACAGCTGGACGGCTCTGCAGGCAAAGTTCAAGAGTGCAGCTTTTCTGAAATAGAGTTTTCACACCCTTTACACACACACACACACATACACAGCGGCTCAGGGGGCAGGACGGTTTATCAGAGGGGCAGATCGAGCATAACCTAAGTTGACCTCTTTGTCAGTAAAAGCTGTTCTTTCAGGATGCAGAGCTGCCATCACCTCCACTGTATACTACACACTAATCACACACATGAATATTTTATTGAAAGTGTCTTATTAGTCACACAAGCGTGGTTCATTATTCTGAGCTGAACTACAGACAAGCGTGTGCGCACACACGCACACCTGTCACTGTCTAGACAGGGAGGGGGCATTAAGGCAGGGGGGGGGGGGATCCCACATGACCCATTACTGCCTTTTTTTTCCCCCTACGCCTGCCACAATATATCTCAAGGCTTTGGATAATGACAAAAAAAAATCAACAACAAGAGAAAAAGCATTCCCTCTACCAAATCTGATTGGCCGGCTGAACCGACACCATTTTTTCCCCCTGCTCGCTAACTGGAGGTCAGCTCGGGACGTTAAAAAATAAATAAATGAGAAAATAGAAATGCGTAGAAAGTAGAAGACACGGCAGACAATCTAGCTTGTTGGTACCGGAGATGATTGACGGCGCTTCTGTCCAATGAGAGGCCGCGGCGCAGCTGGCTCACTGTACTGACAGAGGCAGCGTCCAATGCAAAGTTCAGACGCATGATGGACACATAACTGACAACTCCCCTGTCCTTTTGATCCAAACTGGGGGGGTAGACTTCACAGTTCATTCACATTTGTGGACGCTGATATTTTGAACAGAAGGCGCTGGCGGCCTAAGTGTACAAATCAAGGCTTTAATTGGAATTTATATGGAGGTAGAATGCGTTAAAAAAGCAAGTGATTACGCGGGCTGTAACATCCCAGTTATAACCCTCATCCTTCACATGCTTAGTTTCGTTTCGCAGCTCGGTTTCCTCTTAGAAAATTGTGATCAGGCAGGAGCGAAGTTGAGTAGGAGGAACACTATCACTACTACAACTACTATTACTATAACTCCCACCACAGAGAGCCATAATGAAGCCAGCCTCACCGTCCCACTGTGCTCGCTGCTATTGGGGCACAAATAATGTTGACAGATTTCTGATCCAACCCAAGACAGTGCACTGTTCTTCCAATAGCAGCTTTAAGTGAAAAGGCGTGCCTGCCTGCCTCACCCCCTCCCCCCTCCTCCCCCTCCTCCTCCACCACCCCTCAAAGTACTCGATGTATAGTTAAAAAATGGGAGGGCACACTTGAACCGAGCTGCTCTATGAAGGTAGGCTGCAGCGTGTGTTTATTGATGAGATGAAAAGAAGATGGAAGTGAGAAATGAAACAAAGTAAAGGAACATATTTTCAAAACAACTAAACGCGCTTCGTCGGGGAAAACAGGGGGAGCCTTGGAAACGCTGTCGCCACTTTTTGAACGAGCTTCGAAGTGCAGGTAAGAAATTGGGTAAAAAACAAAAAGTGGGGAAGGGGATGGGTCTTTACAACATCTCTAACGCTATTAATACAGATTTAAGAAGCAGATCTTAGATCAGAGATTAGAAATTGCAGCCGGACTTGAGGGTGAAATGCCTCAAATGCCACTGACTTCCATGTAGTTGTAGCTGGCTTTACCCACCAAATATTAAGCTCTAGCCTACATAATCGGAAACTTCATTCTTTACATGGTCACGGACGTTGAATAAGCGTGACGCCGGAGTAGCAAATGTAATAAAAAGAAGTCCCTTATGGTTGTGGATTCAGTTTTAGCTGGCTAAAAGGGGATTTTGTTGTCCGTTTATATTCGAGTAGAAAAAACGCGCTGCCCTGGCATGACGCAAGTTTCCCATCTGTCATTATTCTCAGCATGTCCCTTTACCTTTAGCCCTTTACTTTCGGATTGAGCCGTGAGACGGACTGGGGGACAGTTGAGAACAATACTCCTCTGGTCAAAGTGTGTTCACAGGTCTCTCAATCAGCGAAAGACTCAGCGATGCTCGCTCACATTTTACACACTGTGAGTCCGGAACAACTGTGGCAGCCGACGTGCGCATTTGGCTTTTAGGTTAGTTATTTGAGTGAGAGGAAACACGTTTCCTTATTGCATTTTAGAGCTACAACACACTCTGAATAGAAATCCGTTCCTTAAATACGAGTCAGGTTTTTTTTTTTTTTGGCGAACTTGTCGGAAAGATGGTTCCCCCTTATCTGAATCGTATCGTAACAGCAGCGGCTCATACAGCGCGTATACTCTCAGACAGATGTCTAGCCTACATTTTTTTTTGTGAATTTAGATCAATACGGCGTGCAATTTATGAGATGGGGGTACATTAAAATATGCTCATTAGGCGGAGGATGGCTGACCAATAGCTATTTGTGTCTGAGGATAAAATAATATTGCTGTTTTTAGTTTAGATAAATAAGAAGTAGGTGGACTCTGGTCTGGTTATTTGGTGCCATGTTTCTCACACAAAAAAAGAGTGATCACTTGAACTGTCGCAATCCGCTGTTGTTGTTTTTTTTCATAGTATACAGTATGTTAAAATGTTTACGATGCGAGGCTGTTTTGGCAAAGGATGCGGCCTAGATATGGAGCCATGCTCTGGTGTAATTAAAGTTGCAAGAGCCGCTTTCTGTGTGTTCCTTTTGAGACACTGTGTTGCAAAATATTCATGGGCAACTCGTGATTCCTTTGCGTTTGCTTATCAGATGCCGCTGTGGATGTTGTGCACGTCTTGAATAAAGTTAGCGGTAAAAAAAAAAAAAAGAAGAAGAAAAGAAAACAAAAATACTCAGAGTAATGGCTCCCCCCCACCAAAAAAAAAAAAAAATCACTGAAAGGGTCATGGGGGAGTTTATCCCGAGCAACATGTCAGGTTTGTTCTTTCGGGCTCCATCTTTCAGTGCGCGTGTGGGAAAGGGGACAGGGACGAAGAGTGTGCGTGCGTGTGTGTGTGTGTGTGTGTGGCAAACAGATGTTGTCCCCAGGCGCTTGGCTTTGTCAGATAAAGAAAGTAATACAGCATGTTCCCGTGTCTGTTCTAAACGCCACTGATAGTTTCTACAATACAGCACGTTCTGTTGTCTGATTAATAGGCTGTGTAGCGCAGAAGTTGTGCGCAGGTTTAAAGCTTTGCGTCAACACATTAGTCATGTCAGAGGTCGCTCCTGGTGTGGTCACTGAAGCTGTTTCCGTGAATAGCCGTAAGACAAGAAGGACGCTCCGTCCGGATTGGACACATGGAGACGGAAGGAGAGCGCTGTGTCCGTCTCCTTCAAGCGCAGGCACGATCTGTGCGTGTGCACCTGTGTGTGCGTTTTCACCACGTATAAGTCTAAATGTGGGCGTTCATCCCTTTTCACGTTTGTTGTGATCACTTCCTCTCTCCGCCTTCATTCACAATATGCCCTCCACAACGTAAACGTGCTGCTAGTCCTCCTATAGGCTTGGTTATGTAATTCTGGTGGCTGCACTTGATCGTTTGTTTTCTGAATGGACACGTTTTGAAGCACACAGAGCTGAGCGTTGTGTGTAGCTGGAGTGCAACACTCTTCAGCTTCATATAAGATTTCAGCCGGACACATGATTGTAAAATCTGTTCTATGAATTAGAGCATATGGATGTGACAGGCTGCATGTGGGCGAGTCAGTAGTGAGAAAGTTAAAAAAAAAATGTGTACACTGGATTGAATCCCTTAAAAGAAAGCACACAAAGCACCATCTTTTTTTTTTTAGACAGTTTATTGTTTGATAAATTAGAACGACTGATGTCAAAAACTCTCATTTGATCAGCACAGAGGTGTACAGTGGCTGCTGGAGGAGAGTCAGCCATTATGTGCAATGGGAGTGATTGTAGTCTGAGTATCAGGTGCCCATGTTTCATCTCAGTTAAGTCACTAATGAGTATTTATATGCATATATTTCACATGTACATTAATATTCACAGTGTTTTGAGCCACCGCCATGTGCCCGCTTTCTGTGTCACGGCTAAAACCCACCCATGACTAATGAATATTTAAGAGAATGTCTGCAGATCAAGGAAAGTCGTTATTATATGAAGGAGACCCAGCAGACACACTGTAGACCTGCTCACATGCAAGCAAAGGGAGCACAGGGAGGGAGAAGGGAGGGGTGGGTGTTCTGCTAATCCACACCCTGCAATCAATCCCAATTTTCTTTTGGCTTTCACCATCCTTCGCTCGTCCTCTGTAGCTTGTCACCCTTCTCTTCACATTCAGTGGTTTATTAGTGACCATCAAACTGGCACAATGTGTCCACAGCATTCAGTTTTTTGACTGATTTTAGTCACGCTTTCGCACATTTCTCCCACCTGATTATTATTATTTGAGTTCAGTCAAGTGAAAATGTGTGAGGGTTCCATGCTGTACTAATGTAATGAGGGCTTCTTTGAAAGAAACGTGTTAATAAAAAAAAAGAAAAGAAAAGAAGAACACAACAATCATCTTGTACTGTACATGCACACAGATGGCAGGTCAGCATTCTAAATAATTTTTTTTTTAAAGTGCAGTACAAGGCAAAGATACCCAAATAGATAAGACAGAGACATCTTTCAGAATCCCCCGCAATTATACACTTCTGGTATTCCCACGCCGTCCAGCCATCTTCACCAGGCTGTTACCAGGTAATCCTGGTGGCCCAAAAGCTTACATAATTAAATGTATATTTATATCTTCATGATGTTTCAATACAACTCTTTT
This sequence comes from Ambassis agassizii, assembly GCA_036025115.1. NCBI lineage: Eukaryota > Metazoa > Chordata > Actinopteri > Ambassidae > Ambassis > Ambassis agassizii. The sequence goes on from JAVQJX010092803.1 coordinate 10,091, forward strand.
TTAAAAGATTTTCAGCCATCCGTGGCTTTAATACACAACATAGTGGAAAGAACGAGAGAGCTGAGAGAAAGCATTCAGTGTTGGGCATGAGTTAAATTCACTTCAATTCACCTGAATCGCACAGAGTTGCTCATTGTGTGAATTTTTTTGTATTTATAAATACCTCAAAAATAAAATTTTTGTTGTCGATTTAAGCCTGCATTGACAGCCTCGCCAAAAAAATGATAATCTAATAAGATTCCTGCTCATAACACGACTGAGCTCGTCAAATTAATATTTTAATTTAAAAAAAAAATTGAGTCAGGTATTTTACCACCATGTGACTAGACAAAGAATTGCACTTGAGTCCGTTCTGGCAATTTTGTCTGGCTCAGTTGAACATATTTGGCAGCCATTTTGGGAATGCAGTAGAGATCCATCGATATAACAAGCCACTTTGTGGATTGCATCCAGAATGTCACAGTGCTTGTTAACTACTTGGCCTTTTTGTCTCGGGCGAGTTTATTCTTTCCCAGCTTGTATAATACTCGTTAGAGAAATATTCACCCCACTCATCTTTGATGTGATTGCCAACCGAGACTGTTTTCAGGTGCACACTTTAAAGTTAATAAGTCTTACAATTAAGTAGAGGATAGTCTTTAAGCCTTTAATAGACTTTAAGCTTAAAGATTTGCCTTTTCTGTTTAAGAAGAATACATAAACTTTTCACCAGATGTTTATTGAATCCTCTTTTACAGCTTCAATACTCAAGTCCTCAGTTACCATGGAAACCTTAAAGACGCACAGGTAGAACCTCAAAGGTGAAGTCATTTTGTATAACACTTATTATTTATTTTGTATTTTTTCCATTAAATATATATGGACATTAGGAGCCAGGCCTTCCTTTGGGATTTTTTAGAATACATTTTGACAGAAATTGTTGGCAGGCTAGCTGTCTCCTGGCGAACTGGCTTATGTGCTTCTACCCTCAGATCACCTAGTATGCTTCCCATTTTATATATTTTTTTAATTCCTGGAAATACTATCATCACAGTCACAAAAAGCTCCCTTTATAATTTAAAGTTTCACCTTGAGCTTCAGCACAAAAGCACCGCTACAGAGAGTTATGATGATTTCTTTCCAGCTATACAGCATGCATAGAACACAACATAATTTGTGTAAGCATAAGGAAAAAATAATTCTTGTTTATTGATGAGATGGCTAAGCCAGGACAATAACATTCTTGGAATAAAACTGGGATATATTATCAATTCATAATGCTTAGTGACAGCTTCAGACCGCAATTTATTGAGAGGGAATTTTTTTTAAATATTTCCCCTTTTACTTAAGAGGAAATCTAAAAGGCTGGTCATGACAATTGCTTTCATAAAACTTTCACTTAAACCTCTGTGACTTGCAGCATGTAGAAACAAACAAAAAACTTTATGGCATGTTTTTCAGTTTTCAAAGGACTTTTTATTTTTGAAATCTTCCTTCCCTGCAAGTATCACAGGAATGTGTAATGAAAGCACACATTGAGACAGAATTAAGTATTTGCGAATGTGCCAGGCAGTTGTCAGGAAGCTTTTGTTCGGTTATAAAACTTTATAAAGTCTTATGAAACACTATCCTTCTTTCCCCACATAGCTTGATGGCAAATACAACACAGTTTTATGGACGAACTTCCAAAGAACATTTTCAAGTATAAAACGAACATCCTGTGGGGAACAGCTCATCACACTCTGGCCCCGGGTTAAGCCTGTTTTTTTTTTAATCATATGTTTACACATTAATTTGGTACCACTCCATAGTTAACATACTCTCATTCAAGATGCTTCCCATAAAGTTAGAACATATTTTGATTATTAACATCATGTGCTTTATCTTTTTAAAGTAGTTTTTTCCCCCCTACTACTCCTGTTGGTTGATACATGTGCAGTATACATAATGCAGTAGTGGATATGACCATGTGTTTCCATTACATATGCCAAAAACACTAACAGATTCATGCTTCATGCTGTTTTCAAGGTTTTACAGTTGTCTGTTACATAAGTTTAGATTTTCAAATCTTGTTGTATTTTGAAATCCTAATGTTACTTGCTCCTCTGCCTGACCAAACAGGCTTCTCTACCCAATTTACATAGTCACCCTTTAAACACATGCAGGCCTAGGTATTCGACTGATGTGAAAAATGTATCCTGGATTCTAATAGCGAAGTTGTATGTTTGCCAAGGTGCATGTGTGTCCTCAGTTCACCCTGCTACCCATATGGTTTTCTACAAGTCATGGTGAGATCACTGCCTGGTTGAAGGGGAAAGTGTCTAAGGAGGGTTTTTGAGAATAAAATTGTATCTGAGGGTTGAGTAACATTTCAATCTATTATACAGAGACAAAGTGTTGGGAATTCTCTGCTTCCTTATTGGCATAAGGACAACTTTTTAAGCGTCATGCCAGTAAACTGCACTCACAGCAGCCAAAATGTTAAGACTGCACGGTCTCATTCAAGGTGCACCCGTATGCAATGGACTTTGGATAAAATCAGGAGAATTATTTACACAATCATTTGTGTTGCAGAATTGGTTGGAATTTAAATGTTTTTCCACATAATCTGAAATTTGTGTATATTTTTATATATAAACAGGCCATTCATTTATTTTAAAAGCAGCTGCAGGAACTCTGTCAGATATTTAGTGTTTTGATTGAAATTCTTTTATACTTAATTTGGAACAT
>JAVQJX010092848.1:0-12227 GCA_036025115.1 Ambassis agassizii
TAACTTTTCCAGCTAACAAAGGTCTAAAAGTCATTTACCTATAGAGGAGTACCGAAACACACACTGAAGTGGAGCCACAATTTTCACTATTCTTTGTCTGTTGTAAAAATGTCTAATAAATCATTTGCTATTACTTTGCAAGCAATCTGATGTTTTAACATAAGTTGAATGTGCTTTGGGGAACTTTTACAGTGTCAGGGGTTCATGAGACCTCTGGATGAACACAGCACGAGTGGTGGTCAACTTAAGAACAAATCTGTTTATCCTCACTCTTACAAAATGTTGACATTGTGAAGCCTGAAAGTTTTATTCTGACAGTGATGAAATGTATGGGTTTGGGGATCTAACCAAGAAAACATGAAACCCAGCTTCAGGACGTTCTGTGAATCTTTTTCTGGTTAGAACACAGAAAAAAAAACATTATTTTTATAGCATCTGGAAATATGTGGACAAAAATGATCAGAGGAGAACAAAAATCAAGTCGGCTGCAGCATTTTTCTTTAAGATAAATACATGAAAACATCCATCTAAAATGAAATTTACTGAAACGGAATAAGCATTTGTAAAGTGCCACTGCTACCCAAACTTACCGCCTGCAGCTCACGCTCCGAGAAGATCCTGGAGAGGATAACACGGCGCAGAGGCACTGTCATGATGAGGACGAAGGGGAATGCCAGGGAGGCTACGCTGGACTTTACGACCCACAGTGCCACAATACACCCGAGCTGAAAGATGGTGAACATGTTCATACGCCATGTCTTCACCTAAAGAAACACACACAAGGGTGGCGGTCAGTGGGCTGAAAACCATAGGTGACAATACAAACACAGGCATACTCAGTGATGCTCACATTACACACACTCAACCTCATATGGTTCCTCTTTGTGAAGGACATTTCTCATGCTTTTGGCTCCATCTAGTGGAAAAGTCTGCATCTGGTACACTATATATTATTACTAAGACAGATTTTCTGTTGTTTTTTGAGTAAAAAAAATATAAAACTAAAACAACTCAATTTAGCTTAAAGTGATTATCCTCAAGTTTTAGGACTATACTGTTACCTACCAATACCTTGAGCTCAGACAATCCTGCATCTATGGAAGGTGGATGGCTTTCTGGAGTCCAACATAATACTGAATGAGGTTACTTTTTCAAAATAAAGCTAAAAACCAAGACTTAAAACCAAAAACCAACGTGCATGTTTCTGTGACGTCATATTATGTCTCCGGCCAGCGTCTCTGTTTTTACTGTGCTGACTGAGTTAAGTCAAAAGTCGAGGATGGACGCAGTTTGGGTTCTGGCTGCAGCTGCCCCTCTGCTGGATTTGGTTTCTTCATTTTACCACTGATAATCAGAGACGAGGGCATGTAAACATTCTCTGTGCGTGTGTTACCTTAGTGACGTAGATGTGGTCAGGGTGGTGCTTGGCAGGCGTGACCATAAGGGTAATGCGTTCATACAGCTGGATGCCAGTCAGGGAGGTGACCCCCATGTACAGGAAGATGCCAAAGAGAACAGCCAGTGGGATGAGGCGGAGAACATCTGTCATCACTATGGACATACCTGACGGACAGAGAGGGGTTAAATGACGAGTTTCTTTTAAATGCTGCACACATGCACAATAATTTGCAACAGTGGAGAAAATTATTCATTCAATGAGGGAACAGCCCATAAAAACAAACATTGTGTCAAGGGTGTTTAGTTGAAAATACATGCCATGGTTGAAGCGCTCTTAGGGCTAATCCAAAAAGTCTTAGTTAATCCAAACAGCATTTCAATCAAGCAAAAGCTCAACTATCATGATGACTCATTATGTCTGTATACCCAAACTAAATCAAACAGCACTTAGGACTGCTTTGGGAACCCTTACCTCAACTGAAACAAGATTTTCAGCTGGCAAAATAAGACCAGTCAGTGGACAAAACAAAGTGTCACATGCTGCATGTGGAGTTTTCGTGTGCACAAACAGCTTTAGCTCATTCTGAAGACAATTTGTAAACAGAATCAGCTATGCTCTTAAGCTGTTGAAGAGGCTGAGTCATACTTCATGAATGTCTAGACATGCAGAGGAGCTGCTGAGGTGCCCCCCTCTCCAATGCCTGGAAATCCCAACACTGTAATTAATGTGTAATGAAATGTAACCCCTGCAGCCCCAAAACAAAATACACAGAATTGGATGGTTTTCTTCCCCTCCGTCCACTTACACTGTGAGTATTGATCTGATTTATCTGCTGTAAACTTTATGACAGAATCTTTAAAGAAGGTTACAGTAACATTTAATGTTGAGTGTAATAAACAAAATGTGTAAAGCAGGCATCTGTAACTAGCCAAATCTAAAGCTAACATTAAAAATTGTTGCTGAAGTGCTGTGCAAGCTAAGTTGCCAGGCTATGATCTGATAATAGCTGTACCGACTTGGGTTTGGCAAACATTTATTTGGCACTACAAACTCCTATCATCTTACCAACAAGCACAGCCACAAGAAGCCCAGTCAGCCTCTGCTCTTTCACCTCCTGGATCATGGGCTTTTCACCGGGAGCTGTGGCTTTGCTCATGACTGTGAGGGCGTTGACATGAGTGACGGAGCGCACTGTGGCAGCGGTAAGCCACGGCAGACCAAACAGGGGGCAGACAGCCCCCAGGATGACAATAAGTAGGAGGTCCAGGTGGAAGCCTGAACCTTTGACCAGGCGACGCTCTTTCTTGCTGACTATCAACCTTAGAAATAAGAAGAACAGGAAAAACTATTAATTCTAAGAAGCATGTTTCAGAAAGTTTTTCTAATATACTCTACACCTAGCTGTAGATAGTTTACGTACGAAGTGATTTGAGTTTCCATGAAAATGAGAATGAAAACCAGAAGGGCAGGGACAACAGATGCTCCCATCATCCAGGTTGGAAATGGCTGCTTTTCACCAAAGGGGCTGATGAACCAACCCCTCTTCTCAGGGGATGTGACAGAAAAGCCGGATGGCACATTGAGTTTCTAAAGGTACAAAAAAGTCATATTTAAGCACTGACAAATCTGTTTTAGTCAAATTTAAAACTAAATCCTGAAGTGATATACAGTAAACTTACCTGTGTGTAGGTATCAGTAATGGAATAATCCACAAACACTGAAACTAAGATTGAGATGGGGATGCCAAAGTCACCAATAATTCTTCTGGCCTGAGGACATTCAGTAAATATTTTAGGTTAGAGGGAAATAATACAAGAGTACACAATAAGTAAAATATTGTAAAATAAAATATTTATATTTCTTTAACATAAAACCACATAAATACATAAATTACCTTGCCACCTAAAAACCGACTGTTTCTGAACTTCCTGAGGAAGAATGCGACAAAGAAGGTACCCATCATAAGAACTAGAGACAGCAGAGCAGTGTTGGGCTGGTTGAAGATGGGGCCATCAATTTCTTGAAAGCCCTCATTTAGAGTGGTGTCAGTAGGGTATATTGCCATCAGTGGATGTTCCATAAACACCTGGAAACAAGAACAGAGTCTCTGATATGCTGATAGATGTGTGGGCTTCTGCCAAATATGACAGCTAATTTGATTACAATAAATCACAAGCATGGAAATATAACATTCTATTGTAGGAAATCATGCATAAACATTTGTTACCTTGATAAGCTTGGAGAAAGTCTCATAGATGAAGATAAGAGAGATGAGGAAAGCAAAAATCTCCTGGGTGAAAGGTGAGATATAGCGGACCATGAAACTCCCCTCTGCTGCCACAATCACCAGGACGATGAAGATGAGCCAGAAACCGATCCATACGCGACCAGTCAGGTACTCAAAGTTGTAGGCCTGACAGAACTGAGAGCAAATATTAAGTTAGTTTTACAGGGAAAAGTATTATGAGTCTTTGATTTTTGTTAAAGCACCTTGTAGAAGGCTTCTTCAAACACCAACAAGGGTCCAGAGAAGCCGATGATGAGAAGTGGCTGACCCGCGAGCAGTGAAAAAATGACTCCAAGTGTTGCAGTTGACACAATGAGCTCAGTCACTCCCATCATGCCCTCTGTTTTCTCTCCTGTTTGTTGTAAAAGTTGTAACAAGTATCAGACCACAAGTATTACATTGACAACAGGAATGGTTGTAATCTCAGTTTACCCAGCAGGCCTCCAAAGGTAATTGTCGGAGACAGCGCGGCAAAATAGATGAAGATGACGGCAGCAATGCACTGCATATCTAGGGAGTCTTTCAAGTCACTGACATAGTGTGGGTATCTCCTGCGGATATCGTGGATCAAGCCTCCAAACGGGATCCCTGAGCGTTTCAACGGGTCCACCTCCTGGTCCCCCTCTTCTTCTTCTTCTGGACTCACCTCTGTGAGGGGTGTCACAGTCTTTATTATAATTCATCACGATACCAAAAGAGACACTGAAATTAGCATTAAATATGCTGTAGGTCTAAACACACACAATACCCAAACCCAAATACCATAATACTGATCCCTCAGGTACAGTTCTGCTACCTGATTAAACTGACCGAAGCATAACGTGTAATGGATTGTTAAAGATAGTATTGTTGAATTATTTAAAATTGATTTTACTCTGATGATTGTGCTCCTTTTTTTTTTTTTTACAATTTGTAGTGGATAATCTAACAACAAAATATGGATTTCTTTTGACAGACTACCTTTGCTGTCCAGCTCCATTCCAGATATGGAGTGGTTCCTCTTAAGTTCTCTTTCCTTTCTCTTGCGCAGCATCTGCTTCTGGAAGTCAGCCACCGTCTTCAGGAGGTCTTTGCCCTCCACGTCGGAGGGTGGAATAACGATGCTGTAGTCCAAGAATTCATTGATACCGTTCAGGAGGTCCTGCCTGTCGTCAGCAAAGTAGGCCACCTCATGGAAGTTCTGAAACAAAACAGTACCAGCTGTCAATACTGCTAAGCAAATACAGATAAAAAAAGGGGGAAATGATAAGAAATGTTTTTTGATTTCAAACTTAGTGAAGTTGTTGTTTTTCAGTTTTGGTTAATTATGAGGATGACATTGTTCAAGTGTTTTCTTCATTTTTATGACTCCTTTAGAATTTATAATATTTACCTTGTCAGACATGAGAGTGGAGAAGGAGCGTCCAACCTCATGATAGTCCACGTTGCACTGACTGGGGCCAAGTAGGACGAAAATAAACCGAACAGGCACAGGGACCTCGAGCACAGACTCCAGAAGGACTGCCTCGTTCAGCCTGACAAAGGCCATGGCAGGCTGCTCCAGAAATTCAACACAGCCTTACAGGAAAAGAAAAAAAAAAACACATATTACATAAAGCATAAACTGGTGTGTGTGTGTGTGTGCGACATGCTTGTTCTTGTGTCATGGAATAACTGCTTATCTGAGTGGCATCCTAAAGGATTATTAACAATAAGAAAGCTAATCTTTATTTAAACAGAGAAGAAGAGAAATGGCATAAATCCTCAATTTTGTCCCTGGAGCTTACCAACTAACACGATGACAGCTTCAGCGTCTTTGGGAATCTTGGCGAGGAGTTTCATAGATCTGGCTGCAGCTGGATGGCTCTCAGGAGGCAGAGGGTGGAGAGATTTCTTGGAGGAAGAACAGTACAAAAGATTACCCACATTATTGTCCCCACCAACATTATGTGACACCATAAGAGTGCATGGGACCAATAATGTGAAATTACTGTGGGAACGTACAGTATGTATCAGCTAATGTCCCTACAGTTGCTGCTTAACTGGTTCTTTATGTTTGAGGAGAATTATTTTTAATAGGCTGCTTTAAATTTGCCAACATTTTAAGCCACGGGGAACATTAAGTTTTCACAGTTAACATATCAAGAAGCTTTAACTAGAAGCACCTGCAGCCTGGCTGAGAACATAATTTGACACATGTGGCACAGCGAGGCTCGCTTTCTCTAGCTTCAAGGATTACCTACATGACTTCTAACCTCACGGAGTGTTGTTTCAAAGAACAATGTGACAGCCACAGGCCTCGCATCAGGAATTCAGCTTAATCGCACTTAAATCTCTGCTTACTGCTCATTCTTAGAACTTAATGCAAACCATGACCTAGAACAAGACAGCCCAGTATTGCTTTTATCTCTCTCCATTAAGATATCTGAGTTCAATTATCCTGGTGGATTCCTGTCAAACCTAGTTAATCACTAACCCTGGCTTTAGTAAAATATATTTAATGTGCTGTCTGCCTGCCCTGTTTCACCCACGTCACAGACTTTCATCACTTAGAGCCCACATCTCTTAGATCTCTGTCAGGAGCCTCTCAAATAATTGAATGAAGTGTGTCATGTATTATAAGTGGTTGCAAAGAAAACGTACAAACAGGCTGACGAATACATCTTGTTTGGGGTCGTAGACCCCACCCTTGTTATCTAGGTACTCATCAAGCTCCTCAGCCACCAGGGGCAGGCTGGTGTCCTGGACGTGGTTGTGATTGAAGCTGCCGTGAAGACTGGCAGATGAGTGGTGGCGGTGAAAACGATGTTTCAGATCACTCGGGTGGCTACAGAAAAAGGGAACAAAAAACAGAGGTTTGAAAAAACTATGTGGACGCAGCGGTGAATAAGATATCAGGTTGCTGGGATGGACATTATATTGTAGTTTTTGGACCAAAGTAGTCTACAAATTAAACTGAAATTAGGGCACACAACAGGTTTCATCACCAAACTTATGAATTCTATTAAGGTCTTAAGTTATACTGTTGCAGGATCGTTGGAAAGTTCAAAGTCTGTCAGATGAGTGGCGGCATCATTTTGGCCATTCAAAAGAAGTATCCATTTCAAAGCTGAAAATGGGTGGAAATTTGGATTCAATAAAACAGAATAAAATACATTATGTAGCTCTTAGAAACCAAAATCATTACATGTCTCAAACAGGTCAAGTTGACACAACAGAATATGATATTTGGATTAAAGCATCACTACAACAGCCAAAGACTAATCTATACAGTCTGATGTTCTGTGCTTTTATGTATGTGAAGTTAAAGTGCATTTCACCTCCTCTTATAAAGAGAAGTATTTAGTGTGCCACATGAGCCAGCTTTTTCAGCAGTTTTATTACATCACTGTTCAGCCCACTGGTGACATCACCTCACTCATTAGGCCCACATGGTCCTATAAGACTGCACTCAAATTGAATGCGACAGCACTCAGAGACAAAAGAACGAGGTGTGACAAAGAAATGAATTGTGCTCGAGACATTTCCAAACAATCTTAAAAGTGGACTGAGTATTCAATGAGCTAATTTTTTTTTAAGCAGCACCTCGATGTGTTTCTTTCCACATCATAAATCTGATATCTCGGGCTGGTGATGACTCTAATGACAGAGGGTTTTTTTCACTTTGGAAGGAGCCAGTGACTTATTGGGAATTTATGTGGAGAGGCAGCGAGAGCTGGAACGAATGCAAAATGGACGGCTAAGAATGTTCGCTGGCCTGCTTCTTTCGTGTCCATCTGTTGCGTCGCTTTGTGAATAAGTGTGAAAAATGCAGGTTTCACTTGAACACTTAAAAATTCGGATTGGATTGGATATAATCCACACCAAAGTGTTCTGAAGCATGACATGATGCCCGTACAACATATTCTTGACCCAAGTGTTACCATTCAGGCTTAGTGGAGCCATGAAGAGAAAGCAATGCCTTAAGAAAGCTGTTTGCAATGCAAAATGGATGGACTATGTGCCTTGGGAAGTAGTAGCTGGATAGAGAAAATGTATTGTTTGGCAAGAGTAGTTAACAAAAGGTCTTACTCCAAGGTTAGAAGCTACTCTGAACAACTCGAGCGACTAACAGAGCTAACATAGACTAAATCCATGAAATATGCTTAGAATTCCATGTCGGTTCCATCTGCTGGGGGAAAACGTGTGAATCAGTCTACACTTTAGAAACAACTCTGCCCCATAAAGCAGCTGCACCCTCACAAGATCACACAGTAATTCAGACAGAATCTATATGCTTGCAGTCAAACCAATTAGGGTTCAGATCAACTGGCAGTTTGGGACCTGTGCTGAATGTGACATGAGAACTAAGTCTGCAAGAACTGTTCTCCAGTTTCCAATAAACCACCTTTTACAAATAGCAGTTATAGTTATAGCAATACAAAAGTTGTTATACTCCATACCTTGCTAGCATGTCCTCTATGTTGTCACGGCCACTGAAAAATAAGTGCTAATGTCAAGCTGCAGTGTTTAAAGGTGATATTGAGAAGATACTATGTTTACTAAGGGGACTGAGGTTTTTGCATTCAACATAAGAGAATAATTTTGGACTCAACACTATGTCAACCATGAATCAATTTTTGTGTCAATCAATGTAAAAGAAAATAGAATTCCATCCCTGAAAGTTCACTGACAGCCAGTCCCGGTGGTGTCTGTCTGTTGGTCTGGTAGATGCATCAGCAACTTTTGCTGCTCCAAAGTTTATTAAATACTAAAATAAATGTTACACAAAGATGGTGTTAGAAGAAAAGTCAGGGGCTTCATGCAGAGGCAGAACATGTTAACTGTATGGCTCGTCATTCCTGTGATGATGCATTGTGACAGCTAACATTTAGTTTTTTTTCATCTTACATAACAGAAAAATCTATAAAGCACTATACCGTAGCACACTATTCCATTGGCCATTTATGTGTCAATACAAGTACCAATCAATATGGGGCGATTTGAGAGTCATATGCTTGTATTTATTTGACAATAATCTGAACTATCTATCCCCTCAGATGTTTTGTGAGGACTTTTAAAATAACATATCTTGAGGAAATTAAAGTACTGAAACTCATCATGTTATTAATCCATATTGAACTGGGATTGTGGCAATTTATAAGCAGGCCATTGTATTTTTGTTATACATTGTTATACAGACTTCCGCTGGACTTCCGCTGGTTTAACAGCATCACAACCAATAATTTCCAACAGCACCATCGACTTTGGTGGCATCAGCAGCTGACAAGATAGAATGTGCTCATGCAGAAACAGCAACACAGTCATGCACTAACTAACAACAGTACCTGTTAGCAATAAGATACCTCTAACCCTTTGTGTCGTCTCCAACCAAAGACTCTAGGTAGTGTCAGTCTATCAAAATCTGATTTGCAACAGAGACAGAGATCAGAGGTCTGTGAACGCCCTCACAATAAAGAAACATTTGATTTACCAGTTCAATTTTTATGACAGCACATTTGCAGTTGAGTCAACCATGGGGAAGTACAGATCTGATGGGCCAAGTGTAGTTAAATTTCCATTTTTTTTGGAAATTCCCAGCTCCAGCTGAGTTATATTTTTTAAACAACTTTCACTTCTGGGTGATTAATGATTAATAAAGAGGAGGGCTTGGGTAAGTTTTCATACAAGTTTCATAAGTTTCATACAACCAAACCTACAATCCTTGATCAAGATGAAAACAAGGCTGCATTCACACTAACATACACAGACAGCCAGTTAAACAAAATGTGACATCAGGGGGCATCTCTTCAAACAGATGTTGAGGTCACTTTGTTGATCCTTGCTCTTCTTAAGCTAGATGTCAGTATAGGCAACAAAGTAAAAACTCTCAGCTAGGACAAGAAAAAAAATTGTACATGTAACACCAGATGGTTCTATGTAAACAAATTATGTTTTTTGTGGAAAAAATAGCACTCTCAAAAGAATACATGGTTATTGGTTAACCCATTTGAGAGCAGAACAACTTGAACAACGGAAGTGACAAAATCAACTCACGCAATGCTTCACCTGTGTTAGAGCCTAAACCTTTTAACAAACTTTCAGGTAACAAAAATCCATCTGAGCATCTGATCACCATCCCTCCCTGATGAAATCTGGTCTGTTCTTGATATGACATGCTTAATTAAACAAGTTCAGCCATAACAGCTATATGTACCTTAGAACCTTTGAGGGTGGGGTTGCTTTTTTTTCACCAATTCCTAGAAAATCATTTTTGGGCTAAAAACACACTATAGGATCCATTCTGAACTGAAACTTGCCTTTAGACAAGTCAGATAAATGTATTTGTTTTGCATATTAATATAGGTATTTCCTGGTTACTGACCTGTGTTTGAGAAGCAGAGCCCGAAGCACGCTGGGTCTGTCCTCTGCTCTGATCTGATCAGAAATGATCATTGTTTCCACCACCAGATGTGCGATGCCGGGAAGAGAATTCTGTTCAAGGTCCAAAAGGATGGCACCTAAAACAGCATGATGAAAGAAAACAAGAACCCAGATTGGCTTCTATGACCGGATGATCTAATAAAGACTGTCTTTAAGAGTGTCTGAGGAGACATTCTTTCTGTGTGTCATGCTTGTGGGTTTTATTTCAGCTGTACATGTAAGGAGGAAAACCATGGCAGTGATACTGAGCACTATACCGTGTGTGATGGTGCGGCGAAGCTCCAGCAAGCTGCGGAAAGAGAGCGAGGCCACATGAGGTTTGCCCCAGCGTTCTGTCTCCTCCTCTACATCCTCTTCAAACTTGATCCAGCGAGCCCGCTCCTTCCAACGCATTTCATGGTCTTTCTCCACGATCAGCTCGTTCAGCTCCACAAACAACTGCCAGGACAGAAACACAAGAAACATTACCTCTGGAATAGGTCTCACAGCTGAATATTGTTATGGAGCTGTGATTCAGGAAAAAAAAAAGTATCACGTTGTTAATAGTGCATGATCAGGTTTTGGGAATGCAAGAAAAGCTGTGACCACTAACTCAAACACTCTTATTTTGGGCTTTTCACATACTACGCAAATAATAAAGATTCTAATGAAACACAGATAATTCAGTGATACACTCAGCCAACAAACAGAAATAAATGGTTTGGATAGAACTGGGAACAATAAAACAGCTTGAAGGAACATTTTGTCACATTTTAAAAAGTATTTTTTTCCCTCTGCTATGATTTGTGTTTTTGTGACACTGCTGATGAACTGAGGTAAAACACCAGGCGAAATTCTGTTATGTGCTGATGCCAGTAATAACACATTGATTTAAAGCTGCACTACTTCTTATATTAAAGTGGGACCTTTGTGGTGATAAATACTGAAAAAGTTTTTTCTTCTTAAAATTGTCAACAGAACTTGTTTAATACGATGTTGGAGAGTAATTAATCCTTTGTGTATTGGTACATAAACTAATCTCTGTATGTTTTTTTAAGGATTTAGCAGGCCTGAATAAAGTGACCTAAGTTTGTTGAAATCCAGTCTACCAAACAGGTTGAAAGGAATGAAGTATTGAGTGTTGACTTGTAAGAGCGTTAATATGGTATTCTAGCTGTGCTGAGGAGTGAAAATAGAATATGAAACCATATTCTAAAAAACATATATAATGGATCAATATTTGGACCCTGGAACACCATACACTATACAATAGCTTGTCATCAGCGATAATAAACTTCCCAGTTAAACTAAATCAACATGGTTTCAGAGACAATAATTTAAGTAAGCTATATCTATCTTTTGGCCATTAAAGCCAACAGACAAAAATCCAGACTGTGTATAATAGCAGCTGTATTTAAATATTTGTACAATAAATGTAAAGTGAACCATTCACCCAGTAGCTAATATGCAGATAATAATGCATGTACTGTAAAAGAAATCATTCCACTGTGCTGCAGACCTCATGTGTTTTCTTTTCTGCTGCTCTCTTCTTCTTCTTCAGGCTGGTGAGTGGCATAGAAGCCGTGCTGGCCCTGGTCATTAGACCTCGGGATGACTTCTTCACCAGGTGGCGTCTCACCCCGGGGTTGTCCTCAAATCTGTGACCTGAAAAGTATTTCAAGTATGAAAAAGTGAAAGGTCAACATGTCAAAGTAATGACGTTCAAATTAACAATCCAAGTTAACATCCAGCCTGTATAGAAACATTATGTAAGAAACCTTCCCCTCTTTTTTTAGGTTTGTGAACACATAAAACATCCTTTCTAGGTAATAGAATGCGCTCTAAGCTGGAAAGTCAGAAATCAAATTTAGATGTCTGTTTATGTTTCCCAGCTCAAAGAAGTACATCCAGTAACAGGAGGCATGTGCTACACGGTGGGGTGATTTTGCATTTTGTGTTCTATGGGAAACTGTTACAAAGTAGATGCTTTTACCTCCTGAAACTGAAACATTTCAGTTTCAATTTCCTTGACCTGCAAATTATACTTTATTGAATTTAGCATAATGAGGCAGTGTTTTCATGAAACCTGGCAATCACTAGCCATGTAAAAGAGCAGGAAGTTTGGGTGGTCACTTAATTTAAATAAAGGCAAATAAAAAA
>JAVQJX010092903.1:0-11907 GCA_036025115.1 Ambassis agassizii
TTTTTTATTTTGAAGAAGGCCGGGCTGAGACATGGCGTTTCCAGGGAGGTGGAGCTAACAGTAATGGGAGGATATATAAAGGGAGCTTGAGTGGGACTGCGAGGGCAGTGGAGAGTGAAGTAGAGTGTTGTTAATTCTGTTAATTGTCCTTTTGTTTCCTTGAAGCATGTTGCACTTCATCAGTTAATCTGAGTTAACTATTTATTTTCTTCAATTTCTTTGAGCACCTGCGCTTCAATATGAATACATCCTGTACGATGGACATCATTTTCTGATTCTGCCTCATGTGTACACATCAAGACACTTAGGCCAGCTTCCCCACAAACATTTAACAGTTTTTTTTGCTACAGTGTATAATGCTATATTTTTTCCATCAGAGAGTGGGAGATGTCAAACTCAAGTCCTGAGGAAATCTCCTTACTGTGTGTAGTGGAAGAAGTCAGAGGGATTGTGGGAATTAGAGGAAAATATACATCTTTTCCTTTGTTCAAAGAACCTTTGTAGTGTTACTGAGGGACTGTATATGTACATGCCCATGTGTGTTTGTGGTGTTTACAGTGATGCCCCCATACAAAAATACGGTACAACAACTCTCATACTAGCACACAGAAATACCTTAGGCTCCAATTACTGTGCTGTAAGTGTTGTTTAAGGTTAAAGTAAATACTGCAGGGGAAAATACATTCTGTGTAAAACAGAAAGAAAAGCAGCATCAAAAAGGGCAAACGCATGCAGGTTTGTTTAGATAAAGGACAGTGAAAGGTGGCTTGTTTACTATACATCTACATTTTTCACCTTCAAAACATATTTAACATATTAATAAAAAGCTGTGGTGAGACACAGCCTCAACATACAATGTAGTTAATTTAATATGTGTATTACAGATATAACGTGTAGCATCTTCCTCAAAAGATGAGGTTACTGATGGAAAAATAAAATATAAAATAAAAATTTTATATCAAATTAGCTACCATCATATGCCTCACTGTTTTGATCTGAAAGTCATTCAATCATAGCCAAGGACTGGGTGTGGGTTTGTTTGGATGTGTATATGTAAGTGTGTGGGTGTGTTTTTGTGTAGCAACGTGAGAAGGATACAGTAGACACAGTTGCACACAGTGTGCTTTGTAGATATGTGGCACTCGTATATCTGTTTATTGATCAGAGCAGATGTGCGTCAATCAATCTTATCTGGGCTCCACACACTCTCCAACTAACCTCCAGAGGAAGGCCAACCAATACTGCTCCAGACTGAGAGCCCCGAGCCACTCATATAATCGTCAGACACCTTGAGCAAATTTTCTGTTTGTATGTGTGTGAGTGTGTCAGAATAACAAGGTGCAGACCGTAAAGGTGCATTAGAGGACACAAAGTAAAAGAGATGGAGGGAGGGAGGGAGGGAGGGAGGGAGGGAGAGAGCTTGAACTAAAAATCCACATTAACCTTCCCTGTAGGTACGAGTTATTATCTATTCCATAGAACTTAGGCTTCTGCACATCATACTGAGGCAGAGTCAAACCTCTTGCCGTCTGTGGAGTACACTGTACAAAAAGCTGCCATGCACTACAGATTACGACTCTGTGCTAATGCACCTTTTTTTACTGCTCTGAAGGTAGATGTAATCAAGAATCAAAAACTCATGACACATCATGCACAGCAAATCACATGAAACAATCAATTCAGTCCTTCGAAGAATGCAGTATCTTTGATCTGAAATATGCTGATGGCTTGTTATATACAAAAATTAAAATGAAAATAAAATGAATTCATGTCAACTGTCTAAGATGAATGGATTATTTATGTTATTACTAGTCCATCGTTTTAAAAGAGAATGAATAATGAAAAGGAAAGAGCATGTAAGAAGGATACTGCTCAGGACAAATGCTTTCATTACTCACCTCGGCAGACGTTGCCATTATCAGGTTCAAACCCAGCTTTACAAGTGCAGCTACCAATAGGAACCATCCACTCTCCATCTCCGTTGCAGTACAGCTTTATAGGAACATCTACTTCCTCTGAGTTTGGGATGCAGATCCCTCTCGCAATGACTAATGAGGTACTTTCAGCACCTGTCATAGTTTCTGGAAAGATTGCAAAGTTCTGGACGACACTGGGGCACTTCTTATAAAATACCCTGACTGACAGCAGAGACATACAGGCTCCATAGTCCTGAAAAGCCAGGTAGAAGCCATTTTTAGACAGCGGACCAAAGCTTCGCACCTCCGTGTTGACCTTCATAAGGCGTCCCCCAAAGTCCACCTGTGAGAAGCTTTCATCTGCAGCAATAGTGTCCACCTTGAGGTAAGGGGCCTCCATCCAGAAGGCAGTGCCTTTGGTGGCAATGACGGCATCAGTTTCATAGTAGTAAAGGTTAAACGTCTCCTTGCAGGAACCAGGGACGTTGGGGATGGAGCTACAGTCGCGCACGGTGAATCGTATCTCTACGTAGATGCGCTGAGCTCCACGTCGATCGATGAAGGTGGTGAGGAGCCAATTGTTTTGGCTGGGCTCAAAGACATTACACACCTGGTAGGTCCTGATGGTGTTGAGGTTTTCATCATAGCCACTCACCTCCTCCCACTACAAAAAGAAACAGAGTACAGAAGAAGAGGAGAGTGCACATTAGTAATCATCTGTCATGGGGCTGTGATGTCATTTTTTCCATAGAGTAATAATATTGGCTGAAAGAATTTGCACACATATAAATCTGTCCATTTAGTTGTGGGACTCTTCATCAACTGAGAATGATTTAGCAATAATAAACAATTCCTTAAGTGCAGCAACAGCAAAACACATCTTCATCGTCTTCTTCTCTAAATATGCTCACAGCTGTAGTATGTGTACTCACACTGTATAAGCACAAACCGAGTAATTATTTTGGATGAGATGCTATTTGCCATCTATGCCAAGTGTTGCTGGGCACTGAGATGATGGATTATAAAATATGGTGTAACAAATTCAAGACTATGCTCTGCTGAATTACAATCAGTCAGACAGGGGACTACATGGCAGCCAAGAGGCAGTCTGGTGGAAAAGGCATTCAGTGTGCAGACTGAACTGAAATACACTGCAGGCCGTTTCTTGCAGGTGTGACCCAGAAAATATGTTGGATGAGCATCAGAACCCCCTCTGGGGAATCAACTCAAATCATGATGAAAATGCACCATTAACATTTGGCTGAAATCACTGAGAATCAGGAAGAGAAATCACAGTAAAAACAAGGTTGCTCTCAGAGTAGAAGTTTTGGAATAAGGTAATGCTGATTTAATTTGTAATTCGATTTCAAGGCAATTGCTGTTCTTTAACATAAAGAAGCAGCCCACATAGAATACCCAGACTTCCCTGTAATAAGTGTTTAATTATTAAATTATTTAGGTTACAAATAGACAAAACACATTATAAGCCCTGTAATAATTAAGTATTTCTCATTTGGTAACCAGATGACAAGTTCTATCCCAAAAAACACATTTAACATGCAGTTAGTGTAGCATGCCACGCCAAAGAAAACACCCCACCAGGCGAAACTCCCTTCACCCCTTGCCAAATACCTAACCAATGGTCATTTCAATCGAGCCACCAGCCCCATATTTCCATGTGGAGGACATAGTTTGCCTTTTAGTGCCTTCCATGCCATTTTAACCCAAACCATAACACAAATAAGACACCAAACAGTCACGTGACAAGGCTATGGTTATATTCAGAAGTACAGATAATGCTTGCTGGGACAAACATCTGGATAGGAGTGACTAACACCATCCACTATACCTCTCCTCCATCTTGTTTTCACCACCAGGCCATAAAATCATACATATTATATATTTGCGCTAATATTGGCAGTGAAGTATGCGACATATAAAAATTCAACTGACTTGAAATGAATATTCTGAGGGACAGAGATGATGAGAGGAAGAGGAAACAATTTAGAAACTTCTTGTCACAGATCGCTTCCACCTTCTAGAATAATACCATTCTTTATGCTCCTATTTGAAGCCACAGTTTGGCTCAGAGATTTATTTCTCCAAATTCCTCAACACCAATGATCCAAACAGCTGTAGGCGAAGAGAAGTTAATGAGGTCTATAGTGGACTGAGTGGGCCTCCAGTCAGTTCATGTTTCTTGTGTGCATATATCTCCTGGAGCTTCCTCGTTCCTCTGACCTTTAAAGCCCCAACTGCTCAATCAGGTTTAATGGAAAGGGGAGGATATCAGCTCTCTGCACATAGCCCAAGTCAAATGACACAAAAAGTCTTGTTCGATGGGTTCATAAATTGATGTGAAACAAGATAGACAGGATAAAGTTGACCAAATTAAATGTTTCATAGATAATAAAACTATTTAGCACACAAGAAATGTGTGGAAACGTCCACGAAGGTTAAGGTTTAGCAAGGGAAGACACAAGAGGAACAGCAACATTGATGATATGATAAACAAGTTTACAAAAATCTGAGGTGCAAATGAAAGTCTTTTTTCACTGCTGCACCCTCTGTGCCCACTTCACTGTGCTCTTCTCCCCCTCTCTCCTCTCTTCTCTCATCTCTGCTCTGTAATGACCATTCATCAGCATTACAGGAACCTGTCCCTTTCACCACTGCCTGTTCATTAATATAGCTGGCCCTAGGCTCCTCCGCACCCGTCTGCTCAGGGTCTAGGAGGGGGTCCTTACCGCCCCCCGTCTAGCCAAATGACCACCATCTTTCAAGCCAGAGAGGAGCCTGAGGCGTCTCTAATAATGCCCATCCAGAATCTGTCCAGAAATTCATTGGCTCATATAATAATGAACTCCAGTTTTTTTTATTTCCACCTCAGTAGATATTCAGTGTCACCACTGTGTCAAAGACAGACAAAACTATCACAGTTTACTTTGGAATCAAACTTTGTGACCCAGTTTCCATTTGTCACTCTGATTTGATGGTTTACCGTCCACATGTTGATTTTCTATCTGTTGTTTTGCTGCTGAAAGCTTGAAGTTCTACATCACTTTTCTGCATTTGTAGGTCCAAAACATTCCTATTTGTTCCTTTGCATCCTTCGTGTTTGCCCAGAATTTCAAAACACGTGACATCCTTTTTTTCCCAGAAACACAGCCCGGCATCTATAAAAGCATCACAGGTTCTCACCACATCATTACACTGCCAAGGGCCCATTTTTTCTATGCTTTTCCCCAGACATTTTACATCATTTAAACCAAATCTATCTCTGGTGCTGCTCTGTGACATCTCGCTGACCTTTCCAGATAAGAGAGAAAAGAGAAGGCATCATCACCTGTCACCTTACTGATAATGGAATTCCTTGGTCTTTGCATCCATTTCTTCTTTAAGAAGTTGTGTATAAAATAACAAATTTCTTCACCATGTATATATTTAGTTGATGTGTTACAGATCTGAGTAAATGTACAGTATATTGTTATTATGTACCACTGAAAGCAGCACAACGTGAACAAGATAAGGAGGAGAAATGGGAGTGTTTTTCACATTTATGCTGCTGGGGATCTTCCATAATCTCAGGTGATAAGACATAATGGTCTCTTTGTGACACTCAGGTAAAAAACCACAGACTAGAGGAGAGAAGCTGAATTGGATAATGATGAAATAAGTACCAGCTGCTTAGGAGCCGTTTCATGGAAACTGTCCAACACTGCTTATTGTGTGTGTCTCTATAAAGTATCTCGGTTATATTATCATTTCTAGATTCACAAGTTGTTGTTTTTTTGTTTTGTTTTTTTGGATGATGAGAAGCCTGGCAAATGTTGAGAGCATCTTTACATAACACTCATTTGTACACCAACCAGAAGTACCTGCTGGCTCCACTTTGATATAGGAGGCACTTTTTGCCCTGCCCCTGATTGTCAAGTGTAGCCATTGTGTGTGTCATTATGGCTGCTCTATTTTATGGGCAATAGCGAGGAGATAAAGGCGCTATGGATTCATAGAGCACTTAATGTTTGTGTTAATGACTAGTCACGGCTTGCTGAGCTGAAGAAGAGAGGCTAGAGGAGAGCAAAGTAGACTGAGTGATGGATAAAAGAAAAATACAGGAATGGGGAGAAATCAAGGAAAAGTAAAGGGAGGGGTGGCAATACATTCAGGCTGATGGTCCTCTTCCCACAGCTTCAGCTCACGGCCATCAAACCATCAATACTCTGTCCTCATAAAGACCATTCATCTCATTGATCTCTTGCCATTACTTTCAAGACTAAAATAACACAGAGTGGCTCAAACGGCCAAAGTCTTACTCTAGAGGACCATAGCATCTAATAGAGAGTGGAGACAAGCTGAGACCTGATGTGATCTTAAAGGTCCCATATATATATTGTATAAGTTTCACCCATGCTATAACATTTGATGCAGCTGAACTGCTTCTGTACATTTCCCTTTCAGAAAGTATGACTTTCATGATGGTACCCTGCAATAACTCAACCACAAGCTAAACCGTCAGGTGTGGGGCTTATCCCTTTGTGCCATCAAAAGGGATTCACAAATTGGATGTATTGTTCAGGCACAGTCGTTTTGATCTCTTTTTGATTCTTTATATAATTTATATAAACTTAAAGGTTTCTTGAGATGTTGGGGAAAAAGTAGGCCTAACGATAGTTGTCTCATGTAGTTCTCAGGTTCTGTGGGACTCCACTATGGCTAGCCATAAAATTAAATGAAAAAAAGCTATTAACATACTCTAACTCAGCCTTACAGAGAAGCATTAGTTAGTAGCTTTAGGCACTTTTTTGGGTCCATAAAGCCAAAGCTGGATGACTTTAAGCTCATCATTCAACTTCAATCAATTCACAGAAGAGTCTTGAATTGAGAAAGTCTACTCAGCTGATCTTTAACCTGTCTGCTGTCTGATCCTCTGTGGAGTCACACTCAAACTGCTTTTCAAATCCATCAGCACCACTTAATACAGCTACACGCTCAGACACACCAAACACAGATGGTTGATGAGCAGCTCACAATATTTCCTCATTCTGCTTAGAAAGCTTCATAAAATGCTACTGAAAATAGTTTCTTGAATGGCCATCAAAACCTCCATTACCCAGTCTGGAGATGGATGAATTCTCAAATAGTATAACCAAACAGAACCACTCCACCACCAATGTGTTCCCCTTAACTGATTCCCAGACTGACCAAGCCCTTTTTTAGTTAAAGCACTCGCATACCTTTCAAATAAATACAGTTTGCACCAAAAGCAATGCAGTGTTTAAATCACATGTGAAATGGTTGCCACATTTGTAAGTATTTTCTAACCAAGAGTTGCCTGCTCATCTATCATTGCGGGACCAAATCATGTGGGTGGAGGAGAGCATGAGATTGTTTTTCATATTACAAGCTTGGGATGGACATTTCAGTAATGAGCCTATTTGTTATTCACATCAACACTGTACTGGGGCAGAGAAAGTATACCTTTAGAGAATAGATTTTCTTTAACAATTAATTCTGAATAAAAAAGGAGATAAAGGACAAGAAATAGAGCATATGCAAGTGAATTTCTCATTGTCAGATTTGTAAATGCCTAGATCTAGACTAGTCGATCATAGGTGGACATGAAAGGCTGAGGTATGCACTGAACTCTTTGTGCCCCTGCTGAAAGATGCTCCTCTCATTTTGCAAAGCTCACCACAAATCAGATTTCATATCCCTTTGAGTTAATGAGTATATTTGCATTGCAACTTTGTGGTTGATGAAATGGGACATGTCACATGAAGCAACAGTTGCATTTGTACAATAACTGCAGCTTCATTTGCTCATTTCCTCACAAACCTTGAGACTCTTTCTGAACGCCTCATCTGCCACCTCAAACACACACTGCCAGACTGTATTCTCTAAAATATGCGGTGGCATGATTGCTATTATCATTTCTGATCAGGTGTGTTATTGAATGAGGGCTGCTGTCAGGGCAGTTGCATGGGAATGATTATTTTGTAGGGCATCTGAGGCCTAGTTCCGCCTGGCTGAATGTGATGGATGGGGAGGAAATGGTGATGTCTGAAACACTCCCATTCCTGCCAGATCCAAGCCACTCTATAATTATAGTCACACACAATTTGACTGAACCCAACTAAGACAGTCCGTCTGCAGCAAAATCTTGAAGACTGACTTTTCCCATAAACTGATCAATACATGTTAACCAAGCTTTGTATAAAAACAAAAATATATTCAGGACCATTATAAAAAACTTTTGCTAAATTTCTTTTGTGCATGACCAATGTCAATATGGCTGCATTTTTCTGCATTTTTTTTATGTATATGAGCATACCAATCCTGCCTGAGCTGACAGCACAAGAGAAGACAAAGAGAAGATGGGTATGGTGGGTGGTGGTTAGGTGTGTATATGGAGAAAAATAAGTAAAAGCAAGAGATGACACAGAAACAGAAAAGATGGAGGTGAAGAAAGGAAGGATTTGCTGCTTTTTTTTGCCAACTCTGTAGGATTGTTGAAATATAGCAGGTACTGCAGGTACATAGACACCATCACTCCCACACACACACACACACAAACTCGGATTCACCCTCAAGCCACTTCTTCACACTCCTCCAAATTCATACCAAATTAAGCATAGACTCATTTCTCTTTTTCCCTTGCTCTAGTTCCATCACTTTGTTCTTTTATTTATTCTTTGACAGAAAAAGAAAACGTCCTTGGTTCCTAGCACATCCAAAAGAATCCTTACATGGGAAATATGGAGGTGGGGACCCACAGGAAGGAAATCAATAATTGAGGCAGCCACATGTTTTTTCATTCCAAAAGGGAAAAAAGAAAAGGTAACAAATGACTGAAAATTAACTTTCAAATCAAATTGTAGATTTAGGTCATTTCTTGAGTAAACAGCAAATACTTTTTTACAAGTATAAGGGCAATAAGAACAAATTAAGCATCACAGGAATCTATGTTTTATTTATATATTTAGAGTGAAGCATCACTGTGCTACTGTTGAAGGCGGAGCTAGTATATAGTTTTGTGTATTGGGAGAGCCAATAAATCTGAGGGTTCAAATCTGTCCTCAAATCAAGTTTGAAACAACAATATATTGTGAAGCTAGTGTCTGAAAAATGTATGTACTCTTTTTTTTGTCTGGCTACACTCCTACAATCACACTCTGAAAAAATGTCAGTGGTAAATGTCTGATATACGCATTTGCACATATATCAAACATGTACAGTACATTCAATTACTATAACTCATTCGTGTGAGTGTAACAGGAAAATGTGTGAACATTCTGGGTAAATTCATATACATGTTTCCATCAGGTTGTGTGTGTGTGTGTGTGTGTGTGTGTGTGTGTGTGCACGGGTCCACATGCATGTAATGAAGGCACTCTTCTCACCTGGTCTCTGTAGTGCAGCCACCATGACTCATTGTCATTTTATTCTTCTCATTCCATTTCAGAAGGAGTTGCTGAGGTTCAGAGTTCACCTCCATCCCTGTTTCCGACTCATCCTTTGTCTTTTTTCTCCATCTTTTTCTGACTCCTATTATCTACATTCAATCAACACCTTTTTTTTCCTTCCTCTCTGCCTCTTTCTACTTTCCCTTCCTCTGTTCTCTGATTATGCCCTTTGAGCGACTACCTGTCTGTCTTACAGGGTATGAATAATCAGAAAAAATGCACACACAAACACATTTAAAATCTGTCAATCATTTTCACCCATATCCTTGCAATTTTATGAATGAGTACTTATAAATATCTAATAGTGCCCAATTAACTTCACAGATTACAAAGGGTTGTGGAGCAAAAGGATAGCCTCAAGTATTTTATTATTGTTTGGCCCGATGACATATAGTACCAGACTTCATCTAATCACAGTGAATTTTAACGTCTGCTTTGCTTCTGCAATCACATCACATTTAAAAACTAAATAATGCAATGGCTTCATTTTGGTTTTAATTTAAATCTGACCCTGGATTTGATCATGTTGTTTACAAGAAGGAGCATTTAGGTACAGACCTTATTTTATTCAGTCGCCGTCTATCACTCTCTGACTCTTACATTCAATCACCCTCCTGTCTCTTCCTCTCTACCTTTTGCTCTTTTTCATTTTCGTCATTTTCTATTTCCCTCCGGTGCTCTGTTATGCTGGCTGAGGCGCTGCCTGTCTGTCTTTCAGAGTATGAATAATTGAGATGTATTGAGTCTGGTCAGCAGATGGTGAAATGGCCGTTATGGATCTATCCGTGCTCTTTAGGAATCGCTGAGTGTATGCCAACACCTGTCCAGCTAAGGTCCACAGGAGTTCTGGTAAAGTGTGAGACACAGTGGGGGGAGCAAAACCATTCCCCGCACCCCACCCCACTCATAATCCCACCTCTGTTCAAAAAATAAAGCCTCTTCTGTAACAGCACTTCCACACGCTCACATATACAGGTGCAGACAGACAACAACACTCCCAAGCACTTCAATTTATGCCTGAGCACACACAAGCCCACATGTGGAAGAACTAGAGAGTAAATACAAACAAACATGTCAGACTGAGATCCATTTAACAAAATGCAGTCAGATTTTCTATCTATTATCTATTAACCTGAACACTCAACAAAGCGGTAAGAAAAATCAGAATTATAATCAAATATAATCAAATT
Source organism: Ambassis agassizii (assembly GCA_036025115.1). Classification (NCBI taxonomy): domain Eukaryota; kingdom Metazoa; phylum Chordata; class Actinopteri; family Ambassidae; genus Ambassis; species Ambassis agassizii. The sequence continues at coordinate 10,573 of JAVQJX010092903.1, forward strand.
ATGTTGACATCTTTCACTTTTTATATCATCATTGTTCCATTATTAACTTGTAAACCAATTAAGAAACGTGTGTCCATAATATACATAGTAGTAGTAGTATTCATAATAATACAGTTACTGTCACTAAGGTTAAAGCCAGCTAACATACTGTAGCTTATTTCATGGTTAATTGGGTGCATTTGAATTGGGGGGATAAATTGAGCTCATAAAGTTGTTTTCTCAAATTGCTCGTCAGTTTTCATGTTTTCTCAAGTTGCACTGAGTTCTCAGGCCCACCTTACCGTGCCTTTTCCTGTCCGTTGCATCTCCCCCAGCACGTACCACCCCCCACCCCCCTCCTGGCCCGCCCCCTCTGGTCCATTCTTTATCCCTCTCCTTCGCCAAACCCCTTACAATCAAACCGACCTGCTTGTTGATCCACGCTTGACAGCACTCTCAGCCTGTGTCAGCGCAGCCAATGCCACCCGCTGACCCCACATATCCCCTCCCCGAACACCCCTCCCGAAGTGCCCAACCTTGAAGCCTGGACTCTGTCTGTCACCTCCTGGAGTCATACAAGTTAACCTGAAGCTTTCCTCTTACACATAAACACACAGTTGTGTGTTGCAAGGCTACATATTTTTGTCCCATTCACACATAATTGATCCCTCACCTTCTCTCACTCTAACTTCTTCTAATCCCCCCTTCTTGATGCTGCAACCTCTTTTTCACATCAAAACTACATGTCCATTTCCTGCTGCTCTTTTCTCTCATCCCTCACTGCAATCTCCCCTAATCTCATTTCCCTTTTATTAATATAATTCAAGAAGTTAATAACCTGTGGCATCTGTACTCTGGAGGGTCTTTCGTGATAAATCATAATGGTGTCAACAAGCTGATTTTGTTCATTTTAGACATGGTGTGAAAAACTATTACAAATATACAAAATAAAGGCATATCTATTCTATCCATTCCTCATTTCTTCTATAACTTCCTCACCTCATAAAACTGCCTCTCTGGATGTTGGCAGCACCCAGCATGTCATTTTTCTTCTTCTCTCTTCTGCACTGTCTCTATGTTTACATCATGCACAAGGGAAACCAGATTACTGTGAGAAATCAAGCACGAAATTAGATAACACTTTACAGCCAAAAAAAAAGTTGGATAGCTAAAACCCCAGTTTACATTGAATTGTTCAGTAATCGGATTTCCTGTCTGCTTCTGACCATGTTTTGTACCCGTACTGACAAATATTATTTAATATAAAGTTATGCGGGAAATCATTCGGACAATCAGTTTGTTTTCTTTTTTTTATTGTTGTCATATTAGTATTTTTTTTCAGGGGACATAAACAGT
>JAVQJX010092933.1:0-10710 GCA_036025115.1 Ambassis agassizii
ACATGTTAACAGCAGCTAACAGCCTACACAGTGCAAAATGAAAGAAACTTGTAAACAATCAGAATGTAATAATTAAAATAACAGGGACTTCCTTCAGGTCTAGTAGCAAAGTGCAAAAAAAGTGGAACAAAAACAGCTCTTTTAACTTGCTAAGACTTTTAACTCTGCACTTTGAAGAGTTTTAATTTAGCTTCCAAAAAGTCAAAACATTCCTTCAAAGGCACACTTCTGCTCATACTTCAAGGCTAGATAAGTATGTGCTCATACTGATAAGGACAAGAAGGATCTGTGCCTACGTTCTCAGCCATTAATCAGTGTCACTTAAGGAAATCCAAGCCTCCCATTGTAGAGATAGTGGCTGACACAAAAGAGGAGGATCAGGCCACAAGACACAACTCACTGGCTGTACCGTATTGACCCCCTTTATGGCAGATGCACCCCTTTTGTAAAGGAGCTGGGCGTCTATCTTGGCTACCTCCTCCCCTCCTCCCTCATCTCATTTTTTTCTTCACTGGGGTGTGGCAGATAAAGGAGAAGGAAAGGAATAAAAGAAAGAAGGAAGAAGGGGGGTGGGGGGTAAACAATGCAGTGTCTCTATTAAAACAACTTGTACATCACCCTCTTTTCAGGATGCCTTCTAAACCTGGGGTACAACACACACATGGCAAAAGGGCTGATTCACTGAACGCATCTTCTCATTTTAGTTAATCCTAAGAGCCTAAAAACCTCCTTAAGATCAGCTTTGACTCATGTCATATGCTTCTCTGGAGGGGGTATGCCCTTAAGTTTACAGGTTTAGAGAGTTTCTATAGGAGTTGTGTAAAACGTATTAAGGCAGGAACATACATTATAGGAGTATCCAAATACATCCAGAGGTCTTTCCATACATGCGTGGACACCACCTGAAGGAGCTGCTTGTCAGTATGCAAATTCAGTTACATTGATCATGTCTTCTGCTTGGTCTGCACTCTTTGCAGAAAAAAAACAGACATGCAGCCAAGGTGTTCTGTTCAGTTCTGCCTGACTGGCAGTGTCTTAAACTCAGGTCCATGTCTTTACAAGCAAAGATGCAGCAGTCTGTATATTCTCCACTGAAGTCTATTCAAACGGACAGAGCAGAATGCATGGAAAAAGATATCTACAAGAGTTAATACAAGTGCAACTTTTAACACTACTGAAGATGACCTTACTGCCTTTTACTAAAATTAATATAATTTCAATCCAGTCACACTCATTATAGACCAACCAATAACCTCCTGTCTAGTCTGGTCAAACCCAGTTCAGCTGCACTCAGTCTAAATCCAGCCCTCCTCTGGCCAGTTCTATTGAATGGAGTAATGCCCAGGGCAACCAAACCCAGCACAATTCAGCCTACTTTAGAGATGTGTGGCCCAGTTTGGTTTAGAATATCCCTGTCAATTCATCCCCTCATCTTAACCTGCATGACAACACAAGCTATGCACCGATCAGCACATTTCTGTCTCTTCCTTCCTGGATCCCTGGTGTCCAGCGATAAGGAGGTTATGTAGTGTGTACTGTGTGTGGCTGACAAGGGACTATAGATCACGATGAGTAGCCCTTCGTCTTTGCTTTTCTGCTGAGGTTGCACAAACACACCCTTCTGTAAGATGTCATTGATCCTTAAAACAGCAATATTAACAAGTGATCAGGTTAGAATGAGGACATAGTATTGACACTCATCAATATGCTGTGGGGTCAGCATATGATCAAAATATATATATATGCAATAAGTTGTGCTCTTTAAAGCATCATATCTGTGTGTTTGGGGCCAAATAAAAGTACTGAGCATACGTCCAATCCATGATAGTATTGTATTGAATCCTTGACAAACAAAGAGGAAATAGGATGCTATTGATCTCCAATGGAGGATTAGATTTCCAGTAGAGAAAGGATACATGTCTCATTGTACAGTGGGTGGAGCATGTGACAGAGTGGCCTATATATAACCCATAGCAGAGAGTCAATAGCTAGGACAACAAATGACACTGTGGCTAAATGCAATCCATGCCACTAATTCCTCTCAGCAATTGCTACATTTGTCACACAGATCTCTTAATTGTGAGAGTATAAAGCAGCTTCCCATCTGTTTCCTGAGCCGAAGTCAGTGATTGCTGGTGCTGCTTCGGTGCACTTTGTGTCCATCACTAATGATTTTGATTGTATTGTCTACATTGGAATCATAATTATGGTCTTTCTGCCCACTTTTTGTCTGCTTTGTCTCATAATAGTCTGAATGAACCCTTTTCTTTTTCAAAATGGTGACTTCATCTCTAGGTCAGGTGAACATAGCAGGTGTTGGACAAAGTCAAATCTGCATTCCCAGATGGCAGCCAGAACCACTGTGCACATGTAGATGATGATATGATAACTCTTATGATAACTGTTTGGAAAAGTGCACTCTTTCATTGATCCTGTCTAAGTTGTATCACTGAAACATGGTTGGTTTGTTTAGCCTTTGTTGTTGCTCATGTGCGTTTCATCTCTCCACTGTGTTTTTCAGTCTGTACAGACAGCCTGTCTTTGCCAGCCACAGGCATTCAGACCACCAACATATCAATCACAAGCTTGTTTCTTGATCCATCAAGCCATTGTAGAGGACTCCATTGTGTCCCCTGTCCTTGAATGTTAATGCTGAAAAAATGGCCCCCTGGACAAGCAATGATAAAATACCAAGATAATTTCCTTGTCTTGGTTTCCCGAACAACATCTATAATGTCAGTCCAAAGACAGCGATGAATTAGAGATTAAGGAGAAATAAGCGAGCTTCGCAGTGGTTCACAGCTCAAAATGAACACAATACATATTTGATAAAGCAGCTGATCAATAACAGTGACTCCACAAAACAACACAACACACACACACACAGGGACTTTCAGAAAAACCAATGTCGCACATAGTATTATAAAAACAGTATCATTGATTGTGATTAAAATTTGTAATTCAATCATAACATGTTTTACCTGATTTCTGCTGTGAAAACTGTGATTTTAGTAAGTAAATAATATATTGCCTTTAAAGGACCAGTATGTAGGATGTAGTGACATCTAGTGGTGAGATTGTAGATTACAACCAAATGAAATCCCACAAAACGGCAAAATGTCATTACACATATTGTGAGGGACAGTAGTTTATTGCCGTTATCTGTGGAAGACGCCCAGCTCATGACACCAAGCCCTCAGTGTACTATACTTCTCCGTCACGTCAGCGTTCGTACGTAGTCCAGATTTCTACACCCTGCCCTATGTGCGGGCCTGACGTGCACCTCCCAAAATTTCTAACTACTTGCCAGCAGCCCTGTGATTGGTCGGCTTGGTAGCTGTAGCAACGCTGCTTTCTCTATCGGACTAGTCGCTACTTTTAAAACTTTATGAACGTGATTATGGACAAAAACACACAGAAACCACAACATGATATACTCTCTCTCTCTCCGTCTCCAGCGTTCACTGAAACAGGAAGTATCGGAGACTTTCACGATGTCATTCAAATGAAATAAACTCGCACCTACTCCAGAGGTGTGGCGGTGTGAACCGACGTAGCAGGGAGACAGAGAAGTCTGAAGGCTCCATAGCTAAGTCAGGGCACTTGTGGGGGTCTGACTTTAACATGACGCATTAGTGTTTACTGTTTGAGGGCATGAGGTGGGCTTTATGTTCCCCACTAATGTATATACACACTGTATGTCTTTGCCATAAACGGCTCTTGGAGTCTTGTCACTAAGGTGAACTAAACTAGCTAATTTTGGTGCAGCTATCCACATGTAAACTCGTCGTGTTGCATATATTGTATAAGAGCGTCCACACTTAGAGACGCACAATAAAGAGACACAAATGAGCTACAGCTACTTAATTTATGATCTCCTAATGTTAATATATCATATTTTCTCACGCACGCAGATCAGGCATGAGAAAACGCATCACCCACTTATTACCATGACTGTGTGTGTGTGGTCCCACAGCATGTGATTGTGCTCAGACCTAACTGACCCCTTATGTTGTTTATCAGTCCCTAATTCATCCCAGTGGCATCTGGGCATTGCTGCAGTCTCTGGTGGCTGGATTGGTGGGCTGTCTAGCCTGGGTGTTTGGGAGCAGGGTGGGGGTTTATGCGTGTGTGTGTTTGGAGGGAGGGCTGTCCTACCTAAAAATAATGTTTTCCACACTCCCCTAGCAGAGCATCCATCTGGACGTCATTGTTTTGACACTCACAGCGTGGTGCAGTCTGGAGAGGAGAAACCCCTCTTCACCTCTTTAATTGTGTTGAACATGATGCAATAGGATGGGATGTTCTATAATGTACGAGTGTGTGTGCACTGTATAGCTTCTGGTGTACACACAAGTTAGACACATGAGCTTCTTAACGAATAGTACAGACAGCTTTGTGTAGCAAATTGGCTATAAACATAAATACTAATGTCAATACATTTTACACTTATCATACAGAAAGGAAAGATCATTGCTCTGCGCCCATATTTCCCAAGGAAGATCAATATTTTAATCTCTTACACTGCTGTTGTTTTTCACATCACATTCAAGAATGAACATCACCACACACACATCATCACCACCACCGTCTCTTCAACTGTAAGACACACAAAATGCAGCATCACGAGGCCACTCGTACAGTTTTATTTGTTCATAACGTTGGCAAATAAAGTGCTGAGTCACATTCACATATCACATTCACCAACGCTAGGACAGGATTACACTGCTGTAGTCTTATATATTCAAGCTATGCTAGCAGTACGTAAATGTAAATGATCCAACAGGAAGTAAGATAAAAAGATATAGGGTTCACCCCATTTCCCTTTCTGCATTCATTCAAGACTTATCAGGCAAACTCACTGATTCTCTTCACTGGAAGTAAAGTAAGCTGACTTTTATTTTTCTAAACATGTCTTAAAGTGCTAAACACTAATATCTGGTTAAATAGCTTAAAATATTGTGAATCAATACTAAAGGACGTTTTTAGTCTATAAACTCAGTAAAGTGTTGAGAGAAATTCCCTTAAAAAGAGACATCATAGTAGCAGCAGCTTAGGAACAAAAAGAAACGATCTGAGGTGAAAACATTCAAATTGAAATATTCAAATGTTCAGTCAACCAGCAGCAGATGTTGAAAGACATCTCACAGGGAAGTTAGCGCACATTATCACAATGTTGGTTTTGCATATTTTGGTTTGCATCTTGTGATATATATATATATATATATATACTGTATGTATGCAGTCAGTCAAGGCACAGTGGCTGCTCTTGTGCACAAACTCTGTTTGGTTGAATGGTTGGACACATCTACCTTTGGTGGTGTCCAGTGGATAAAGCATAATTTAAATGAGCATCTGTAGACTTAACAAAGGAAGCATATAACAAAATTCTGACACACTTGTCCAGGCTTACTGAAACATGAAGAGTGCTTCATGGCAAACATCGGTCTCTGTCACACTTAATCCAAGTGATCAATCATTAATACATGTTTTCCTTAAGCAAGTTGTTTGGTATGTTGTTCCAAATTAGTGGAGCACTCCATTTAGGGACTATAATTGAGTGTACAGACCAATCAGCAACAACGTCAGAGCCACCTCCATTATGCCTTTAAGGGATGTAAGCAGTCTGTAAGCAGTCTGTAACACTGCGTCTCTATGCCTCCAGTGTCTCCCCTGCCATTGGCACTCTAACCAGCCAAACATACAGCAACGTGTTGTGCTCTTCTCTATCACAGCCGGCAATAGATTTCATCTCTCATGTACTGTGAGATCAGATCACCGTTCTTTGGACATTTTGTTTTCTTACTTAAAAAGCTCCAGCTTCAAGAACTGACCTCTGACTGCTGCATGATGGGTAAATATATCTTTTTACTCATGCTGTATGATCGAGGCCACAATTTAAAAAAAAAAAACACATCAATTTTACAGGTAAACAGACTCACAATAGCACCTTAGTAACAGCAGTTCTTGAAAGCAATCTGTATGTAAAGATCACCTTACATAGAGTACTCTCTCTCTCTATATATATATATATATATATAATCTTTGTGTGGCCATAAAGTCATGGCACAATGTATATCTCACTGTGGTAGTCAGTGTCAGTTGTCCTTTCACGTTTCCTGTGTCATGATTATCCTGTTTGTAAATGCGCCGAGATTCTTTTTTTATACTACATGAATACATTCTTTTATACACATCAAGAATAAAAGCAACAAAGGCACCATTAGTGATTTTTCTTCTGCTCAGATTGAATGCTGAAGCCCTGTTTCAGCTCACTCATGGTAATGGTAAAATAAAATGAGTGTATGAATTATGTTGAACTTAACTTGGAGAATGACGTGATGCACAAATATGAAAAATAAGCTTCCATGTCTTAAAATACAGTTTTTTTTTATTTGTGAATTTACACGGATTAGCAATACATCTAAAAGCAACTCCATTAGATAACCATTTATATAGGATTTTCACAGGTCACAAAAGTAGCTTGGCTCATTTCTGGCATGCCAAAGCAAAACTCTTTTTTTTTTTTTTTTTTAATTTTTACTTTTTTAAAAATGGAGAAAAAAATGGTGGATCGAGAGGCATTAGTAAAGCAAGGTGCAAACAGTCAGAAACAAGAAGAGAAAATAAAAAGGATGCAATGCACATTCAGTTCATCTGGGAGCAATCTCTGCCCATAAAATGGTTAGTTAATAAAAAAAAAGCTCTGCGCTCTCTGCAAACTAAAAGAAAAAAAAAAACTGCGATATAAATGGAGGATGAAAAAAAAGAGAGAGGAGAGATGGTGTGAAAGAAAAGAAGTCTGAGCGATAAAAACATGGTGTGTTAGTGTCAGGTTGTCCTTTCCCCCTACCCCTCTCTACTACACACACACACATATATATATGTATATATATGCACTTCCATTTCCAAACTCACACCTCCCTTTCTGTATCTTTCAGTTGTGTGACCTCAGCTCTTTGCCCAGAGCCAAAAGCTATCATTTAACACAGCTAAAGATGCGTCCCTGAACCCTCCCACCCTCCCTCCAAATCCAATGCTTCACATTGCTAGCTGGGATATTGGTACATGTGGTTAAACTGCGGGGGGAGGATATGTGGCAACCCATCACACTTTGGCTTTGCAGAGTTCAACTGTGGGTCATCTGACAGTTACAACACGATCGTGTTTACAAGAGAAAAATTACACAAGGGCAGGCTTTCAGAAGCTGAAATAATGACCGGGCTTGCGATCAAATAAAAATAAAATGTTCCTCCTTTTATGTTGTTCCAGTTCATGGAGGAAATAAACAGCAAATTAAGCAAAGGAGCATAGCTTCTGTCAATGAAGCTACTGCAAAAAAAAAAAAACAACATATCTGGAAGCCTGAGGGGTGTCGATGCAGTCACTGGGGTGATTTAACAGAGGTCTTGTTAGGGTCTATGATGCCTGAGCAGGCAGATTAAAATCACAACCCTTGTCTTATTAAAAATAATGGAGGAAAAAAAATACAATATGGCTTTAAAAACACACACACGTCAAACAAAGAGATGCAACCTCTCCATGACCCATTACTCTCAATTCAGACGGCTTACGGTTTGATTGAAATCTTTGACACCAATGAAAGATTCTTTCTTGTTTCATTCGACTCACTTTCGGGGTCCTGATCCGTCTCCGACGCCGTGCCTCGCTCACTACCTGCACAACCAAATACATCACAATCTCCTTCACTGGTGAAACCACCTGCAACTAAAATGTGTTATACACCACAAGAAAAGTGCTGCACAATAAAAAATATATAGTTAACAAAATCTATATCCAGTTTTCATATATCTGTGTTATATAGTAACTTTTTTTTTGTACTCTAAAGATTAGAATATACTTTGAGCAATCAGGCATCACTACAGAAAAATAGTCAGCCGAGCAAAAAGAGAAAACATGCGTCAGAATTCTCTGAAAAAGAGTACAAAACAGAGATGACTAATACCAAATAGAAGATCAATAAAAAAGATCAAATCTCATGAGATGACAGAAACAAACAGAGATGCTTTACTAAAATGAGATTTGTTCCATTCTTTCATTCAATTTGGCAAAAAAAAAAAAAACTGAGATGAAGAGGACAAAGTGTGAAGATGCTACATAAATATTCTGAGATAATTGTTGTGATAGACTGCCAGCCTTCATCCTCACTATCTATAATCTAGTAAACACGTGTAGTTCAGTTGAAGAGAAGCGGCGCCTGAAGTAAACGAAGAGAGTGAGGGAGCCAGACTGAGAGAAACGTCCTCTCACAGTAAATAAATCAACACCCTGTGGCTGCTTTTTTTTTTCTGAGACCTGTTTTTTTTTTTCCAGTGTGACTTGAAATTTAATGTGGCCTCTAAGTTCCTCTAAGCAGAGTCAGGTGATTAGAAAAAAAGAAGTTGTGCAGCTGTGCACTCTGGGATCCAGTCTATTTATAAAACCGGGTGTTTAAACAAGGATGAGCCAGTTAATCAGGATCTTAATGGCCTCAGATGACACTTCCAAAGAGCCCTTGTTTAAAGGACTGCATAGGTGTGCAGACGCACCAACATCTGGCCGAGTGAACCCACAGACCCGCCCAAACATTCTCTTTAACAGAAGGACAGAGCTTTTCTTTTCTTTTACAAACCAACTGACGTTTTTGTTAAATCATTTCCTCTGCACATAAAACCTTTTGTTAAAAAAAAAAATCAAAATAAAATTAAAAACAAAAAAAGGGCATTGAAAATGGAGACAAAATAAAAACACAGACATTTAACGCCCCCTCTGTTTTCTTCTCATTCCTGCTCTCAGGCCTCTGTCTTCTCTTTCTTTTTGTTTTTCTTCAGGAAGGACGGGGTGCGGAACTTCTTCTTCTTCTTGGTGTTGGGCGACTTGGAGGGGGAGCTCTCGGGGGACAGTGCCTCCTCGATTTTTTCGCCGGGGCGCACGGTGATCTCCACGCTCTCCACGCTGGTGGTGAGCTGGCTGACGCGCCTCGTCAGCTCCTCCTCCACGTCACCGTGGTCGCCTTTGCCATTCATCAGGCCCGTGTGGTTCTCTGTGACGGCAGGAGGAGGGGGTGAGGACACAGGTTAGGACAAAGAGGCGAAGACACGACTGAGAAAAAAAATACATGTTAACATCTTATGTTTTAAAGGGGCACTTCACCCCATATTTTCAAGTTTAACTTTTGGAGAGACTTTGGTCTTCTCTCTGATTTAATGGAACTAGACTGCACTCAGGTTGTAGTGCTCAATATTAAACTTTCATGCCCTTCACTGCAGTTACATGTTTGTAGGAATACTTCCTTTCTTTCTGTCTCCACCGCTCTGCAGCTGCCTGATGATACAAACACATTAATTCCATTTAAAGCGCATGTTGGACTTTCGCTTCATTCGGAGTCACAAACTGTCCCTGTGCTCTACATATTTCATAATATCCCTGCGTAAAAACCCCGGTGACCTGATAGCCCAGAGAGTCTGTCCTCCTTTCAACTCAGCAAAATGTGTCTTTGAGCATCACACTGCACCCACTCCCTTAATGACTGTTCACGTAACCAGCCTGCTAGTGTCATATCCCTTTTCTCTGGGTTCCAAATGCAGGTTAAGGGAATCCAGGCCACCTGTGTCATGTTACTATACTAAAAACACGAAAACAGCCATGACTCCTCCGCTCATCTAAAAACTGACCTGGTTTCAATACAATGACCGGCTGACCTCAGAGCATTGACTCTACAAAAAAATGGGTCCCCTGAGCCACTGTGTGCTGTTGTGGATTAATTGTTATTATGTGGTCTTGCGTGTGTTTGTGCTGGAAGGAAGTCGACAGGAAGTCAATCCCATAGTGCCATTATTTACAACTTGTGAAAGAGAGCTCTGTGATCTCTGTGTTTCTTGGAGTTACACCAAGTGGCTTCAAATGTCAGACACAACAACGTGTGTGTCAAAAGACACAACAGCGTAGATACAAACGGCAGCAAGAGGTCCAGAAATCATGTCATCTGACGTTATCACGCACTCATGTTAACTCGTTCAGCAGGTGCGTGATGTTTAACACCAAAGGATGATTTCCTTTTAATTACAGGTGCATTTAAGGACGCTCGGGAAAATCTAAGACCCCATACTTTTTTCCAGATTTTGTCAAATTTATCAGACCGTATTACAGTATTAAAAATTTTGGCCTGATAATGACCCATGAATACACAATGATCGATGAAATCACTGTACATTATCGCAGCTAGTTACATAAGAGACACAGCTCTGTTTGCCATATTGGAAATTAGAGGATAAACTCTAGTTAAGTATGAATCTGCTGCCAGAAAGAGGGTTTAGCTTAAAGACAGAAGTGACACAGAAAAACTGTTGATTGTTATAAAAGAGTTACAATAAGGATTTTCATGTGTACATATGGTTGAAAACAACTTTACAGATGCTTGTAGGATTGTTACTCACTTCAAGCCACCTTACAACTTGCAAATGTTTTTTATCAGTCAATCTCTCTGTGAAATCACTGAAGTCCCTGAATGCACCACAGAGAAGGCTTTTGAACATATTTTCTCCTGTCATGTTCAACCATTTTAAATCCGCTTCACATAGCAGCAGTGATCGTGTATAAATTATTGTTTATCGCATGTTTGAATGTAAAAATGTGGACATTTGTGGAAGGATGTCTGCAGAGAGTCATTGATTTACATTGGCTTGTTTTCCATTAAAAAGAACTCAGCTC
>JAVQJX010093016.1:0-12133 GCA_036025115.1 Ambassis agassizii
GAGATACACAGTGCCTGAAGTATTTGTATTGCTTGATGAAGTGAAAAATAAAAAGTAGGTCAGGCACTATTTTAAGACAGGGAAGAATAGGTCTTAGTTTGGTTATTCTATTTCTGCAGTCCATTCTTCCTCGTGGCATTCAGGTGTTTAATTCAAAGGCTGAATATTCTAAAAGTCCTGTTTGTCCTGCTAATGGCCGTGTGGTCCTTCCTCCTCTATCTTCCAGCTCTTTAACAAGCTGCAGGCAGTGAAGGCAGAAATCCAGGACTCACAGGAGGCACACATCAATGAGCGCCAGGAGCTGGAACAGACGCAGAACGAGCTCACCAGGGACCTCAAACTCAAGTATGAAGCCTGCATATCATTCTGTTAGCTTGACGGGAAAGTCACTGATCAATACCATATCTGATGAACACCGCCTGGTATAGGATGTCCTGCTTTAATCACATATGAATGTATATGTGTTTGTTTTGTGTGTACTCACTCTTTGCCTGCCTTCTTGTTGTTCATCTTTCAGGCATCTGATCATTGAAAACTTCATTCCCTTAGAGGAGAAGAACAAAATAATCAACAGGGCTTTCTATGACGAGGAGGATGAACACTGGAAAGTGAAGCCCATCACACGCATAGAGGAGTAAGACTTGTAGCCCTGCGTATTTACAGGATATATGTCCTCTGTTTCACCATGACTCAGGACGGTACATCGAACAGACAATCCCCCTGTGATGCTGTGTAACACACTCTTTGTTTTTGCTTCAGTGACCATCAGATGATGATCAGGCCTTTGTCTGCGGTCGGCTACAGGAGGCCTATCAGTCATCATGCCCGCATGGCTATGATGATCTCTCCTGATGCAAGATACAAAGTAAGCTGCACTTCTTTCTTTTTCTTCACTAAATGCAAATTGTGTGATTGGAATGAATGGTATGCTAAATAATCCTAGTACAACTAATACCACACAAAAATGGGAAATAGAGACAGATCAGAGGGAAAACATACTAATAAAATATGCATAAAAATGCATTATTAAAACTGAAAGAGCTGCATGGAACTGAAATGCCACTTTACCCTGTTTAGTACTAACTGTTGGGAGGATCAGCGGGTTCATCCCATCTCTGAGTCTGAGAAGGTTCAGATGGTACAAACATGTCATGGTGCTTAGCTGTGGAAAGATTTGTAGAAACGTTTTAAAGTGAATTCTCAGAGACATGCAGTCAGTGTAGAGATGTTAGAACTGCAGTGATGTGGTCATACTTCCTGGTTTTGGTCAGAACCTGCTGGAAATCAATGCATGGATGAGTCTCTCTTGGTCTTGTGGTGGATAGTCAGCTGATCAAATTATGGATTTGATGTGGCAGTGACAATTAAAGTCTGACTTCATGAAGACTTCTTACTTGACTCTTTTGGCCTCTATACACTGCGATTTTTAGCAATCTTATAACACCATTGCATGGCACACTATGCAACATGGATCTAATAAACTTTGGTCCGATGTGTGCAAATGTACTGAATCGCAGGTCGTCGCAGGTTACGACGTACATCAATATGCAACAGCTATGTAATCATCCTAAATTTATGACACCGCTAGAATTATATCTCGATGCAACAACAGCTGATATTAAACCTGTCTAACAGTGTGACACAAGACCGCCATTTTACAGCCATGACCAAAGATTTCTCATGTTTCTCCTACAATGGTTGTCTTTCATCCGGGACAGCCCAAAACCACACAGTGTATACTCAGCATAAGAGGGAGTCCGTGTGAGAGGTGACAGTGAGAGGCCCACTTGTGTTCTGTCTGCACCATCAAGCTGACAGCTAGCCAGCTAAATATCCTCAGTGGTGTTACTCTGTCATCAGACTGGTGTAATGATGAGCATGTTCACACATACCAATGCTCATTTTAGGCATATTGGTACAGCAGATAAAAAGATACCTGTTGCTTCCTCAGGCTGAGAACCTCCTGTTGCTGAAACTGGACCTGCCTGCACGGACCACAAAAGATTACCAGGAGCCTGTCATCGCCCCGAAAGTGGCTGCTGCTCTGGAGGAGGCTCTTAAAGATGAGGACGAAATCCAGGTAGACGCCTCAGACTTACACAGCAGCTTAGGACCAACCCCTCCTACCAGTGCCAGCAGCAGCCTCAAGAAACCAAAGTCCGGGTAAGACGTCACCTGTGGTTCGCCTGTTGCTTTAGTCAGGAACCATCTGTTTAACTCTCCTGTTTCTGCTCCTCAGTCGACCAAGAACAGCCAAGAAGTCAAGCTCTCCGACCTCTCCGTTCAGCCCCTCTAGTCCGGGATCCCCTCTTTACCCACAATGCCGTGGTCTTGTACGCAAGTGAAAACACCTGCCACTACTATCAGCTTTTCTTGTGCACTTTGGGATCAGGAGGATGTTTTTGTTATGTTTCACTGAGAAAACTTTTAATGCTGCTGCTCTGTAGATTTTAATCAGAACCACAGCAGCCATGCACGAGGCCTCACATCACACTAAAGTACCCCCTACACCTGGCTGAATGTCAGTAATGTCTTACATATACATATATACGTATATACACTCATCACAATGTTCTTAATGTACAGAATGGACTGCAGTATCCTCAATGCACTTCTTCCTGTCTTCCCAGATGTGTGAGTGCCCTGTCTCTTACTGTAAGCGTGGACATGCGGGTGTGCCGCGGCTGAGACACATGGACACTAACAGGCTGCGTGTGTGTTGTACGTGCGGTCACATATGTGTTTGTGTATATGGATGTTGTTAAGCTGCGCTGTTTTGTTGTGTGTGTATGTGTGTGTGAGAGTTCCTCTTAAAGGAATAGTTCAACATTTTGAGAAATCCTCTTATTTGCTGTTATAAAGGCCAAAACACTGTTGCTAAATATGAAGCTAGCACCAATTAGCTCGTCTTATTTGGTCCTTTCTCTAACATATCAGCAACTTTCCTGAAATGGTGAACTGTTCCTTTAAGTGGACATGATTGTAAATGTATAGGCCAGAGAGTGAAGCACACTACAGACTTATTAGCCTCTGACACAAGTCGCTGTAAATCAGTAGATGCTGATTCTTCCTGGAGCACATGGGAAGGTGGTGGGGAACGATGAGAGAGAGCTCGACACATTCGCACAAACATCCACAGTGTGTCAGACTAAAACCACAAGCAAAGGTCAATTCAAAGTTACTGTCGTGGAATGTGCCTCAGATTCATCAGGGTTCTAAGGTGCCTTAATTTGTGACTCCACAGAGTGCTGCAGGGGCCTTTGAACAAAGGTAGTGGAGTAAAACTTACTGTGGTCACATGACTTATATGTCTCCATCTCCATGTAACCAAAACCCACTAACCTCCAAAAGCTCCTGCAGCACTCTGTCCGTGCTCCTCATGTGCAGTCATGCTCCTCTCGGCCAGTGTTTCTCACCGCCTCCTCTGCTCATACATTCCAGCATCAGGAACTTGTTATTCGAATGGTTCCTGTCAGAATGAGGTGTATGCCCTTTGGACACAGCCACCCAATGGGTTTCCCTGTAAGGGTCACTGCAAAGTAAGGTGGACATCTTTTTTTTTTACCTCATATAAGTGGTCCTGGGACAGAAGAGAACACTAAAAGCTCTTCACAGTACTGTAGTGCAGCCACCAAAACACTATGAACAAACCATTCCTGTTCATGGATAAAATGCAGTTTTAATCCACCTGCCTCTTTGCTGCTCTCTGTTCTCTACACTCCTCTCACTGTGAAGGGGCGTGCTGTCCACCTGCTGCTGTTGCTGTTGTTTAGGGTATTTCAGCCCAGTGTGACGTTTCAACCAGCCTGGGTGGTTCAAACAGCAAACAGTTTCTAGTCATGTGCTAGTTGACCCAGCCTGGTGTATTTACATATGTATTAATAAATAGGTAATCCTCAGTCACTTTTGCAGATGTATAAAAAAACATGAATGGGTTTCCATTTTGAAAAAATCTAACTTATTACAATCGTTCATTTTTTATAAACAGATGTAGATATACTTTTTTATTCGTTTTTTTCTCCCACTAAGATAGATTGTTGTTTTATTTTTTTGAGCTCTAAATGAATGCTGAGATTAATTTTTTTAGTATGTGTCTTCTTTCATCATCTGCATCTTTTTTGTTATCTTCATGATTTTGGGGGACATTGTAGAGGCTGCTTTCAGGAACAAATGGATTCAAGTCATTGACACGTCATCTGTAACGTCACCAACACGTAATATTATTGTTGTAGCTTAAATTGCAGTGCTGTATAACTTGCCGCATGATTCTAGCACGCTTGAATTTATCATATTTGGTCGTGATAGGGTTGTGACAGTCATAGGAATTTGATAAGCAAAAATGTGAATGTCTTAATTTAATGGAAATACTTCCTCATCTGTGTCTCTTAGCCACACCACTGGATCCAAAAATGCAACAAGATTTGTTTTGACCAATGTTTCTGTTCTGGTAATGTTTTTATAGCCAAATGAGGATTCTGCTGGTGCACTTCTGTCTGTGACTGACTGTGTCTTTTACTTGTTTAGTTTCTTTACATTATTAAAGACAATTCAATTATAAAAAAGATTCTGTGAACACTCTCATTCATCCAGGTTACACGTTATATACAGAAGTTTAAAGCGATGTGACTGTCCTGTCTTTATGGGTACTGCAGTGAGTGCATAAAAATAATAATAATAATAATAATAATAATCCACCGAGGATCATTGCTGATGATCTGTGTACCCTATGACCACTGTGCGTAAGGCTGTTTAAAATATGGACTGGATGGATTATTGTCCATCTCTGCCTCAGTTAAAGAAAGACACTTCACTTCCTTTTGTATAATGGACTTTATTATCAGCAATCGATAATAAAGCTCAATTTTAAAAACAAGCAAGTCATTCTCACCAAAAAAAAAAAAAGAAAACAAAAAAACATCATGATCATATACATTCAGCAGAGGAGCACAACATCACGTCAGCCCAACATGAGTGGAAGAAGTGATCAGAGATTAGAGGAAAGAATCCAAACTGTGAAGCATGAAGTTACACTATGCTGCTGTTTTTGGGTGAGAAATGAATATAAACTGCAAATGTTCTAACTTCAATTATTTGTATTTTCATTCCCTTGACTTCAAAGAATTTTGGTGGAAATGTTTTCGAACTTTAACATTTGGCACAGATGTGAAAAAAAGAAAGTTTGCAGGGGCAATGGAAAAAAGCAAAAAGGAATAATGCCCATCTAAGAAGAACCCACAGCAGAAGAGTGTGAGAGAAGATACTTCCTCTATTTTGTTTTCTTTATGGTTCACAAACGAAACAATACAACACTTTCATATGTACACACCACTTCAAGTCTCATAGAACTAAAAAAAATATTACAAGAAAAAATAAACACTGAGAAAAAAATGTCCACACTGTCAATCAAAAACACTATATTTTATCATCATGCTGGTTTATTTATGCAAGAGATGGAATATTAGTAAGTACATCATCTTTTCTGGTCATTCTCCTTTGGTTCAGAGAATATGATGGGATGTAGAGAAACAACAGTGAGACTGCCCTTTGGATATGCATGTAAGTCATCTCCATGGAGACAAAAGAATACACTCACAATGAAACATTATGCATAGAAAAACGGGGGAAAGTCCTATTTAATCAGTTGGTCTGTAAAATGCTCATGACCACCTCTCAGTCCTCCAACGGCACATCACTTAAAGGGACATTCTGTTTTATTTCAACCAGGCCTGTTCACATTAATGTGGCTGTAACATAGGGGTAGTCAAAAACGAATGGGATCATATGACTGATTCTGCATGCTTAGTATAAGGTAAGAGGTCAAAACAGTGAATACAGTTTTAGATTCTTACAGCTAAAAAATAATCTAGAAAAACTATTACTAATAGTTACATCACACACAGCATCCGCCATTTTGCAGCAGCAGAGCCTTTTCTACATTTATCTGAGGAATGAAGGAGTCATTTCTGACCAATCTGCATCCATTAACCGAATGCTAGCATGTTGTGAACATCATAACCGCAGCTGTATGCAAGAGGAAAAGACATTTGTCTTTTTTCACTTCAGTGAAACCTCATTTTTATTCATATTCCCTTCTTGGTAGATTCAAGTCAGTTAACATCACAGACTCTGTCAAATATGTCTCCTAAAAAAAAAAAGGAAAAAAAAAGAGAGAAAAATATATTCTGAGATTACTGGCTCAAAATTAACTGCCTGATCCATGATCGAGGCGCGGTTGAAACAAACCTGAATTATCCTTTAGCTCCAAACATCTAATGAACAGGAGACAAAGCTCCCATCTTATCTGGAATTCAGTGAAAATAATCTGCCA
Source organism: Ambassis agassizii (assembly GCA_036025115.1). Classification (NCBI taxonomy): domain Eukaryota; kingdom Metazoa; phylum Chordata; class Actinopteri; family Ambassidae; genus Ambassis; species Ambassis agassizii. The sequence continues at coordinate 6,329 of JAVQJX010093016.1, forward strand.
TTTATTCCTTGGTCACTAGTTACATTCTTCTCACATCACTGACTCTTTGAACTCTCCCTTTTATATAACTGGACACTGTCCCCTTTACGTGATGAAACACACTGACTCAGCTTCCACACTTAGCCTCTGACTGTGACAGAAAAGTGTGTGTGTGTGTGTGTGTGTGTGTGTGTGTGTGTGTGTGCGTGTGCGTGTGCGTGTGTGTGCTGCTCTCTCTGCTTGGTGCTACAGTGTTTGGCCTTTTCTAGCCTGCAACTGGAGACTGAGCATCTTCTCTCAGTGGAGGTAACACTGCACCGTTAAGTTGCGGTTAGGTAATGCTTGATTAGTATACGAGTTACGCAGAGTTGTGTACTGTATGTATTAGGTATCAATCTCTGTTTCTTTGCAAATCAGAGGAGGCACAACATTTACATGAGTTGTCTAAAACACCCCCAGAGAAGAGTAACCCTCCCTGAAGTGGATCGAACTCTTTACAGCGTCAGAAGTAAAGAGCAGCAGGAGGAGAGGACAGACGGGGGATGGATGATGGACAGGATGAGGGCAGGTGTGTGTGAGAGAGAGATAGATACACAGAGAGAGATAGAGAGAGCCATGGTGGAGCTGGGTCAGTATAGCATGTTGTCCTGCCTTGTACAGGTGCTGTTGGCTCTGGCTCGGGTCCTGGCTGCAGCTCTGGCCGAGCCTCATTTCTCCCTGTAGTACAGCAGGTACATCTTGAGCGGCTCGGGCAGAGGCAGACCCAGGATCCTCTCCCTCAGGACGTTCACAGCCGGCTGGGGTCGGAGGAGCTCACCAGTCTCCTTCTCCTCCTCCTCTTCTTGCTCCTCCTCTTCATCCTCCTCCTCCACCGCTTCCTCTTCCTCCACCACCACCGTACCAGCGGCTCCTCTCCCTGCTCTCCTGCACCCTCTCCCTTGCCGCCTCGTCTCCCTCTCTCCTGCCACCTCCTCCTCATCTTCAGTTCTGCCGCCCTGGTTGTTGTTGCTGTCCAGAGGGGCGGTGCCGATCCCGCTGCTAGCAACCACCTGCCTGGTGGCCAGGACGAGGGCGTTGCAGTGGCGCCGGTGGACCCGACGGCGTTTGAAACGAGGGCCGTATTTGTGGAGCCCTGCAACGGCGAGGCCCCTGCCCACGCTGAAGGAAGAGCCTCGGCCGCGCGAGTGGCTGTCTGCTCCGTCTGTCACTCTGAGGGTGTGGCGGATGCAGATACGGGCCAGCTCTTGTAACGTCCGTACCTCATACTTAGCTGCAAAAACAAAACGAGGAAAAGAAAGTGTTGGAATCACAAGCTTTATGACCACGGCCCCTTCAGCCCATAAAGCCTTTTTCTCCTCACCAGAGAACAGGTACTGGAACTGCATGAGGCCCTGAAACTTTGTACTAAGTTTTGCCTGTAACCTTAGTTTGTAAATACTCTTATTTACAGTATTTGGCCTTGTATTTAGTTTATTTGGTTCATGTAATTTACTATTTCCTTTGTTTAGAAAACATCATCCATAGTGTCTCACCTTGCTACCCTTTGCTACTGGAATAAAGCTTTGGAAAGGTCCCTGTGTTTAAATGTTCACACCACCTAGCTGTTTAGTTAATCCAACACCACCAGCACCCTAAGTACAGTTTTTACAAAAAGTGTCAGAAGAAACAGAGAAAAAGAACCAACATGAAAGATGTGGATGTGAGACTCACGTAGGGGGACGGTCTTGGGTTTGCCGTTGGTGCTGTGTTTAGGCAGCACCAGGGGGGCGAAGGACACAGAGATGATCTTTTTGGTCTCCCAGCTGTTCATTCCTGTACGGGTGATCTTGGTCAACTGTGGGAATACAAACACAGGATGAAGAATCTTTCAACTGCTTCAAACTATTTGGATCTCTACAGTGAGACAGATTCTTCACAAGTGGAAAGACAGCTGTCAGTCTTCACAGCAGTGGACGTCCCAGCTAATTCAGACCGACATCAGAGAGATACAGACAAACCAGGAGCTCCATGTCTCTGTACATCTGTACATTTATCTCTGTATACGTCTGTATTCTAGAGGTAAATGGGAGCACATCTGTCTGCTTGGAGGGAATTGGGTCACTATAGAGAACGGCACAATGATCTGACACTGGCTAAGATTTAACAGGGCCTGTGCAGAAAGACAAACTGTGGAGACTCTCGGGCAGAGAACATACCTTCTCCTCGAGGGGCATCACAAGGATGCCCCCCACCTTGAGCAGATTCTTCATATAATCCTCATGCTCCTTCTGCACCCCGGCCCCACAGTACACCCTGTCATAGTGACGGCTCTCTGGTGGGATCTCCAGGCAGTTCCCCACAACAAAGGATGGCTCACAGAACTCAAATCTGGAAAGAGTCACGTGAGCAACGGATTACAAGGTATGTAAAGGGAAAAAGAAAATGATCCAGCCTGTCTGGAGACCTACTTGTCAAAACTGTCACTGGTTTTGATAAAGGAGTCCAGCTTCTGGTAGGCATACTCAATCACATCAGCGTGCAACTCTATCCCATGATTCACTCCAAATGGTCCTGGGACAGCACAGGTTTTATTAACCACAAAGCACAAGGATGGAGCCACCATGTTACCTGATGAGTCACATACCTAATATGAGGCCCACCATGGTGCTGAGGTAACCCGTCCCACTGCCAAGGTTAAGGAAGGAAAGGCCAGGGTGGAGATCTAAGGCCTCCATCACCTCAGAGTAAATACATGGAGCAGACAGGTGGATGTTTCCGTGCCTCCATGCCAAGTCCTACCAATAGCAACAGGTTATGTTTACCAGCTTCCACTTGTTTGGACAAGTCTATCACTGTCACTCACCTTGTAAGCATTGTCTCTGTACTCATCCAGGTAGTAGTCAGCTCGGTCAATAGCTCGGAACGCCCGCTCCACCAGGTCTGAGCGGATGTAGTAAGCCTCTTTCAGGTTATCAATCAAGTCATCATTGTCCTCACCGGCACTCACAGCTCCACCCATCCTGACTGGAGGGAAAGAGAAGCAAGCTTACAACACAGAATGACAAGATGGCAGCCATCATGAAACATCTACGGGAAGCACAGCTGCACACAAAATGTCTGTATTGTAAATCTGACTCTTTTATATCTATATTCTACAACTGCTATTTGACGACACATGGTGGTTTGTGTCTTTAGCATCTCAGTTTGTGCTTCTTTGTGATTAAATTATATTCGCATCTCTCTGTGATTGTTGCTGTTTCTTTGCCATCATTGTGCGTTTAACTTTGGTCATGTGGTGTCTCATTTTGGGAATTCTGTCTCTATTTGTAGTCTTATTGTGTGTGGCATGTTTTTTGAAGCAATAATCAGTGGCCAACAAATTTGATTTGGCCACACAAAATAGTGACTGCACTAACTAGAACGAACTCTAATAAGCCTGAGGTGCTGAGGAGGCATCTGCCATGACGCCACCTCTGTAGGTGTTAATGTGGCAGTGCTTCAGGTCATGTGAAAAACAACACTGCAGGCCAGAGATCACAAGCTGCCAAATGGTAGACTGCAGTCATGAGGCCACAAAAGAACAAAGGACATTTGAATATTGCTGCACCTCCTGCTTTTAACGCCACTTTGAGTTAAAAGGAGGTGCTGGGCCACTGAAGGAACAAACAGGATTCTTGCATCACATTGAAACCCCGTTCACACAGGAGGAGGAGACACGTGTATGACCAGAGGAGGGCGCTGCAGCACATCGGGGAGCAAAATAAGTGGTTTAGTAGGCTAGTAGGGTACACACTTCCTGCATTTCACCGTCACAATGCATTGCTGATTCAGTGGATTAGCTGAACCTTGCATTTTGCTCTTTAACGTAAACAAAAGACAGAAAACTGTAGCGGCTTTCCGCACACTGCTGCGGCGGCGGCGGCGTTTCTTTGCGCCACTCAGGTGATCCAGTGTGAAATAAACACAACATTTCGAGCTCTACTGATAAATAAGCACCAAGTGTAAATAACAAACGCAGCATATTTCACCCGTGACAAAGTGTCACGCCGTGGCAAGGTGAGCACGAGCACAAAAGCGCAGAAGACAACAACAAAAAACGAGACAAGAATGAGAAGAGCTGACTGCGGCTGCGGCTGCGGGAACCAGCCGCCACTGCGCCGCCATGTTGAGGCCTGGGAGCGTTACAGTTGTACCTGGTGAAAAACGCTCTTCTCTGTCTGCGCGGCTTTCCTTCTGTTCAGCCCGTTGTTGTTGTTGTCGTTGGAGGCTCCAGAAACGCACCACTGCTGGATGTAAACATTCGGCCAGCTGACGCGCTGACGTCAGACGTAAGGCACGCAGAGAAGCGGGCCAGAGGAAGATGGCCTACTTTCCAGCAGCGCTGAGGGATGCGGGCCGGGAAGAGTCCAGATGGGCTCAAAGCGCTGAACTATCCGCGTGCTCTGAAAAGATTTATATTAAAACTTTCAGTCAATAATCTCCTCACTTGGTCAGTGGGCCAGTGAATTATGCCATGAATAATATCTGAATTCAGTGTATTAACATGAGTAAATGTGTGTGTATGTTAAATAGTTACACTTTTTTCATTTTTAGAATAGAATAGAATTTATTTTCTTTTTTTTAGTTTATACCAAGTTGGGAAACTTCACTGTTGCAGCAGCAGCATACAGACACTCATCACACTGTACATAGATCTAAGGTCTATTACAAACGATCTACAAGAGAATAGAGTTATATACAGTGTGATTGTCTAGTATATAATATAGTAGCCTACAGTGTGCAAACTGGAGCTAGTCTGTACAAAGACTTTTCATGCTAATTACCTTGTTAGCAGCTTGAGAGCTTACAGTGTTATGGAGTTCCTTTGGGACTGAGTGAGACAAATTTGTTGTTTGTCTTTTGTTGCGTTTGAACACAAATTCACCACAAAGACACTAATGGACACTCATACCTTCAGCACCACAGATAATTATGTAGAAAATAAACTTGTTGATTGTTAATTAATTCAATGTTTTATTTGTATGTGAACAAGTTCTGTTTGGATGCTGTATTTTTATACCCTTTTGCTAAAATGAGATGTTTACACAGCTAGCAGCTATAATTAGCATCACAACAAGGAGTTCTTGTGGCTTTTGTCCACTGATCTGAACATGGCATTATGCTGTCCAAGCTGAGCAAAACAAGGCTTGCATAATGAGTTCTCTGATACTGAGTGTAGGTTCACTGAAGGATCCACCAGATGTCAGTACTGTTCAACATAAAAAACAAATATACATGTAAATACACATTAAAGTGAGCTCCCCCATTTTGTTCAGCAGACAGTGGATGCTTGACTGTGCTGCATGTGAACACAGATAAACCTAGCAGTGTGACAGTCCTCTCTGCACTGTGTCTCTGAGACAGCAGAGAAGAATGCTGTCACACCAGGACAATGGGTCAACCCAGAATGGTGGTGGTTCAAGACCCCCAGCCTCTTAACAAAGAACAGACTGCCATGTTGCACGGGAGCTGGACCCCAATGTAAACACAATGTAGATGTTGTGTTGTCTCCTAAAGCCAGCACTATGTCTGCATGCTGGATACACAAATGATCAGAAAACTTGCTATGACATGATACTGGGACATGAATTCTGAATCACAACATGAATGTCCATGTAAACACTGTCCATGTCCTCACAAGGCCATACTTACTGCATGTGTGTGTGCTTCTATTGTTGTGTGGACCCTCACTGACAGACTGCATCACTGAACCGCAAGGAAAGAGTGTCATTACAAGGACAACCACACACACACACACACACACACACACACACACACACACACACACACACACACACACACACACAC
>JAVQJX010093064.1:0-13194 GCA_036025115.1 Ambassis agassizii
CTGTGATGCTTCAAATCAAAAGTGTCACATGCTGAAGGTAAAGCTCACCCTTCTCAGAACTCTATATACTCCACACACAAACCACTTCATCTGCAGACATTGTGACCTGTATCATAGGAGATATTCAATAGACTTCATTATAGACACACGCATGTGCATCTGCGTGTACATATAACATAGCTGTCTGGGTTGGCACTGCCATCATGCCCTGCTGTTTATTTGATATGCAAAGGAGCGCTGTGGAGCGGCTCCACGGTCTTTGCTAAAGTACTTTACTCCTCACATAACCCAAAGTGGCAGCAGCAGCATCAGGATGAGCTCCAAGAGCGAGGTGGCTCCCTCTCAGTAATTTATAATGCACTTAACTCCTCTACCCTGTTGATTGTCTGCATTACCAAGAATCAAACACGAGGCAAAACAAATAAAAATGCCACTTTTTATTCAGGTTTAACACCGTCAGAAGCACAAGTCTTTTATTACGTTCCTGCTCATTCACATCAGGGTCTGTTTGAAAACCAGGGATTACGGTGGCAAAGGAAAACCACTTCAAACTGCCTCTATAAACACCATTAGAGAAAAGCGACTTAAACAGCCCGGGTGAAAGAATGAAGAGGGGGGAAAAAATAAACAGAAAATGTGTCAGTTATAGCATGGTTAAATTCAACAAGGTTTGGAAAAATGCCAAAAATTGAATCATTGAAAACACTAGCACGACACTGAAGACACTGCAACAACCCTTAACCACACCCTTCATGCCAGCCTTCCCAGAATACTGTGCTGCAACTCCATGCCCTGTGTCTTTTGGACTGCCCATCACTGGAGGGAGGAAGGGAGGAGCGGGGGGGGGGAGACTATTATTAAATGTGCTCTGTGGAGGGCCTGCAGGTAGCTCCCAGGATCAGACACAGGGAGAGCGAGAGGGGGTTGTTTGGCTTAAGTGTTTTTTATTAGGCTAGATGGAGACCTAAACTCCATAACAGAGCTCTTTCTCCCAGACAGGGGCCCACTTTCCCTTCTCACTCCAAACAGGCCCATATCAAAACACCGGCCCCTCACACACATGCCCCACAAACATGGCATGTTCTCTTTTCTCTACTTGGCTCAGCTTTCTCTCAGTCAAAATACAAAATACCCTGTAATGAAATTAAACAATTTTCTTTATCATTTACAACAAGCTCATTTCATAGCTGTTAATTGCTGCAAATGAAAACAAAAGTGCAGAAATAAACATCCTTGCATAAATAAAATTAATTAAAAAAAAACTTGTAAAAAGCTACTGCTGTATATGCTTATTGTCTGTCTGCAGCCTGGACTGCAGAAAGAAAGAAATATTGTTAAGCGACTCAGCCAAGTTTGAGTTTGGCTCCACCTCTGCACTATATTTTTCACACAATCCTGCAGTCATATTAGAGCCAGCTGGCTCAATGACATAACTTCCTTCTCCAGTTGTAACGATATGGTGACATGAACATGTGTAAGCCTGCTTTTACGCTGCCCATCACTGACACCAGAACACCCCGAACATCTGCTCTGAACAAGGACAGTAAGTCGGGGAAGATGAAGGCCGTCAGAGGCTGCGGTCCTTTTAATTTGAATGCCAAGACCAACAAACTTTTCTGTAACTGTAGCGCAGGTGGTCATGTTACTGCAGTTTTATATGAGTTAGTAAGGTCTGACCTCAACAAGAAAACATGTTATGAAGACAAATGAGATGACTGATGTTTTAGTTTTGAAGGATTCTGCTATTTTACACCAACTTTATTCTCTTTTAACTGTTTTATTGTTTTTAATATTGTTCATTTAAACTTCGTGTTTCTTTTGCATTGCATGCACGATGGTATTCAAGACAAGAAGACAAAGTAGCTTGCTGCAGATTTTTTCATGTAAAATTTTAATTTACATTAATCCTAACCATTAGCCACATTAACCATTAACCAGATTTAATAACTGACCAAACTGCACATAAAAACAAAAAGGACATGACACTACCAAAAAGGAGAATGCGACAGGGGATATGGACCACAGCCTCCTGGGCTCCAAAAGTCTCAACCAATATCATATAAATCTATAAACTTTGAAGGCTTTTACACTCTGACATCCACCTGACCTTATTACATGAAGCAAAACTGTCCTTTCCAATATCTCCCTCCCGTCACTTCATATCTGGTCTGATAAGAAATCCCAGCTTCCTGAATCAAAGTCTGGAACAATGTTATATCCAGCATCTACACCCATTGTCAGGACAGGTTTTATGACCAGTCACATGATCATATAGTATATGTTGTCTTTGGAGTCCCTGTCAATCAACCTATTTTACTGTTTATATGTCAGGATGTGCTGAAATGGACCCTACTTGGATTTATTTCTCTTCTTTTCCAACTCAATGAGGTGTGATGATAGAGGTCTTTACCTTGTCATGACCTCGCTGCTGTCATCATATTGAGAACTTAAAAAAAAGAAAGAAAGAAAGAAACATCTGTTTTGCCATAGCTCCAACTGCCGCTGTTATATGAGCAGGAAACTACAATGGTCTCCGCTGGGCACAGAAGACGAAGGAACGGAGGAGAGAGAGAGAGGAATGGATTCAGTTGAAAGATCCAGCTGTTACGCCATCTGAACCCTGGGAAAGTCTGATGCTGTTTTTAATGTATGTGTGATCACCTCGCCAGCACATCAGCCTGACTTACAAAGCCTCCTAAAAAATGTAGGGAACAGGTGGAGGGGGAAGTTTGGCAAGGGGTAAAACAGGCTGAATGCCAGGTCACTTCTCACTGCCAACATTGTGTGTTACTTTGAACCCTCCTATAAATGCAGTAAATCACTTTTTATCATGTTACTTTTCCCACAGTCTCATTTTAAAATGTATTCTTCTCACAATTATTTCTCCACATTTTATCACTGGTGCTCTGTATGTATGCAGTAAACAGGTAAAAAAAAAAAAAAAAGCATTAATGTGGTGCAATGCGGGTGCAAGCAGTACAGCAGTGTGTATACTGACTTCTCTGTTTCTGTAATGTTTCATTGAATAAAACAAACAGGCAGCCTCGCAATCCAGTTTTATCCATAACCTCTGAAATGAGACTTTATGTTTCATACAAACGGCATCTCGGTTACATCAATAATCCTGCAAATGAAATCGATTTCCCCTCCCGCTCTTCCAATTCTGATCACAGCTGGGTTCCCCATATGGAGTATTAATGGGGTGGAGCACCCTGAGCCTGATCTAAAGCTGGAGAATTCTGGGCACACCACAACATCAAATCCCACTGTAATTACCTTCATGCAAACACAGGGCCTCTCTACACCACAATATGGGTTGAAGAAATGGGATTTATGTGCATTGTTTTTGACGCTGGAATTGGTCTTGAAAATTGTTTGGTGCAATTTACCAAGATGCTTAAGAAAATTGAAGAGCACTGACTGCACGCCATACAAATGTCTTATTGTGCTGAGCTCTGAGGTGGCTCATCTACATTTTTGACAGCAATGACTTCCTGCTACAATACAACAATAGTCGATTATTGCGTCTTCCACAAATTAAAACAGAGATTATGGATCTTGACGATCGTCACTCATCTGTTTACTTAACAAGAAATTCTCCAAATGAAAGATGAAGCCAATTTCAGCCACGCAGATGGCTAAGCAGCCGGTTCTTTCCAATTAGCTTACATATGTATTCAAGCCTAATTTTGGCACAGCAAATAAAATGCCACTTTGTCACTAGATTATACTATCTGACATGAGGCTATTGTTTTAATTCCCTTAGGCTGTGGTGTTGAGAAATCACTAAACACACACAGGGCCAGGCTATATCCTGTCTCACAGACGTCCCTATCCCATCATGCACACCCCAGCCTTCTCTTTCCAGCAGGTGGGGGTGGTCATGCACCGCGCAACATGGTTATGGGTTTAAGTCTGAAATCTACATACTGAAATGACTTCAGCTCTCTCACACAATGCCAAACTTGCTGGAAGTCTGATGAGTTTATTTCATCAATTCCAGAAATGCTGCCCAGAGAGAGAGAGAGAGAGAGGGAGAGAGAGAGAGGGAGAGAGGGAGAGAGAGAGAGGGAGAGAGCGACAGACAGAGTGAGAGGAGAGAGTCTATTTCTACATACAATAGCCTGTGTCCATCATCCTCAGAGTATGCGTGTGTGTGTGTGTGTATGTGCACTTTTACACCTTCTGCATACATAGATGTGGAGAAGTAAGTTTGATGTGAAGCCTCTCTGCCCTCTGAGTAGCACAGTGACTGCTGTCCATCTGCTCCAGGGTCTCAGGTGTGAGTTATCTCTTCCTGTGCCCCTGGGAACTTTCAACAGATATGCCAGTCAGCCTGTGCTGAACTGCTCTTGTAAATTACTCACTAAACAGCCCTGCCCTGGATTCTGCATTCGGGGGAAAATCAATTATTTGACCCCCCCTTACATTTCACAGTCCATTTTCAGCATGCTGGGGCCAATTACACCCAGCAGAAAGACTACTCTTTATGTCATTCCCACGATGACCTCCATCTTGCAGCTCCACACGGAGCACTGTTAATGCACCAACTACAAGCACTTGTGCCACGAAGGAGCGTGCTAATGCACTGGTTACCCACACTTTAGCCACACCATGCACACAAATACTGCAGCTGAGAGGCAGCACCACACAGTCAGCTGCAGTGTCTCTCAACTGGGAGGTGATCATCCCGTGTCCAGTGCACTGAGCGAATGCCACTGACGGTTTGACAGCCCTAATGAAAGCTGATTACCAGGAGGCATCTATTAATTTGTCCTTAATCATGACAAAGAGAGTCTGTGGCTAACAGCTGTGAAATGGCAGCCGCCGTGCGGAAATGAGGCTCAGGGAAAGGCCGGGGACAAGGGGTTAGGCCCCGCGCTGTCATTAACTGCCTGCTATTGTGTGCGCTCGCTCAAAGCTTAGCTACAGGTAACTCAATAAGATAACACGGAGAGCGCTCTGCCCTGGTCTTTGTGAAAAGCTACTGCTGTGAATCCTGGGCGGCTGTGCGAAGAATAGGAGGATATTGGTTTGCATGCTCCGAGCAGGAGTTCTTATGATCCAGGTGAGAAGCTGACAGTAACAGGTTTAAGCTCTGTTCCTTCATCTGCTGCAGGGGGCTGAGAGGAAAAGGCAATCACCGACTGAACAGGTTGCTGAATAAGGAACTGAGCAGGCTTTTCAAAGACAGTGCAACAAATGTATGCTCAATCAAGCCCTGATTTTAGATTTTTAGAACGTGAACGTTTGCCTTGTGACCCTCATTGAAATGTAAAAATAAGGAAAATAATAAAATCATCCTGTTTGAATATTTGCAGCTGTGTCCAATCCTGGATTCAGCTTCATACTCTGACAGTTTGGTGTGCTGTTCAGAGGAGGAGGAGGCCCTTGTCGAAGTCCTGGCTAGAGTGGCTAATGTGGTTTATGGGGCCCTTGGGAAGCATTATGAGGGGAGATAATTACAGAGGCTGTCATGAGGTCTGTGATATAACAACACTACTGAGTATTTAACCCACACGATGATTTATCAAGAGACTAATGACTTTTTGTCAACACAAACACATGCTTTTGAGCGTTAACACGTTGAGACCTCACAATGTCTATCTTGGAGTTTTCAACAAAGTAGTGTTTCAATAGTATTTCTTTTATTGTCATATACGGTCTGCAACTTTATAGCATTTTCCAGCCTTTATATTTCTCATTTAGATGCAGACTCACACAGTGGTGCAGTGCTGCCACGCAACCCTGAGAATATTCAACTGAAGTACAAATAATTAATGTGCAAATCAAGTTCAAACTGACTTTCAGATTTATACACTTGGAATTTAATTCATCTTCTCTGCGGCACAGAGATGAACCTGTCTTTTAAAAATGTTTAAAATTCAAGTTCTGATTTACCGTTTTTATATCGTTCCTCACTGAGGTTAGAGCTTCAACCACTGGATGCTTAACTTGACCAACAGTCCATGCATCACTAATGTTAAGTAATAATCCATTTAATTAGTGTAACACAGACAGATTTGTGCACTGATATAACATCTGTTCTGCTTAAGAGGACATGAGACTTTAAATTACCTGCTCTTGATTGTTGTATTTTGCTCAGTGAGATGCAGCCAAGACACATCTGACCTGCATGTAAACAAAAACACAGATTTAACCCAACTGTGTAGCCTAGTAACAGAAATATACAAAAAATGAGATTTTTAATATAGTTTTGGAGCGAAGTGTATGTAAATTTTCAGCGATGTGCAATTTGATAATTAACACTGGAACATATACTGCATGTCTGTGAAGGATGTACATGTAATGATGAATAATTTACAGTTTAATCTTGAGATAAATACATACATCATGCAAAATTAGTGATAAATACTCCGTGTTTTAATGAAACAAATAAATAAATCGATAAATCAAAATGTATTTATATAACACCTTTCATACAAGTCCTTTGCAACACACATAGCACAAAGACTAAAAGCAAGATAAAAAAAAAACGCATGGACCAAGGTAATTCTGTCAGTCATAATCTCCACGTTTGAATATAACATTATACAGTATATGATTTTATACATTATGTAACATTCTGAATATAACTGAAGTTCATTATTTTCCACATGGATTCTCTGTTTGACTTTGCATTAGTTTTGCTCCTGTCTAAAAGCCTTCACCCTGATAAAAGGACTGTCTGCAGGAAGACTGCAGGGCTTGGATCTAACATGACAAACAAGGCAGAACATTTCGTTTGGCTTCGTATGAATTAATCAGTGGAAATGGGCAGACATGTTGAGCAAACAGTCATTTAAGACTCTGCTGAGACACTGATGGAAGCCATGATTCAATTAGATACTGAGCACTTAAGAGATGCAACAAGTATTTTTGCTCACGAGGACAACAAGCAACAAGCTGCCTTTTCTGTACACGCAGCCACAGCGCACATAACAAAACTGATCTATCACCAATTGTGTGGCAAAGTAAGACACCCAGCTTGTTTTTCTACTCTACAATAATGCTAAAAATGCAGTCATTTGTTTATCACACTTCTGTGTAAACAATAAGAAGTTAAACACTGTTAAACACAAAACTGTTAGCTTCTCATTAGCTGCCTGTAGCGAGCAACCTGTTAGCATGTTAACATTTTAGCTAGCTTGCTAACCAAGCCGAGCTAACGAATTAATATGTCATCCAGTCATTTTGTGTTTTATTTACATCTGGTTGTCTTATTTACCTCTTCTTCTTTTCTGACACCTCTGGAAATGCAAATTTGACATCAAACAAAACAACTTCTGACAGATCGCTGCTCATCTGTCAGACTGTTAGAAAGACAGTAATTTAAAACGGAGTCTTAAATTATCATAACAATCGCCGTACAGCTAAGCGTCCATATTTACACTTGTTTTAATCACCCACGATCTTTTTAATGTAACTGTACACATATGTACAGACTCATACGCAACAGATCGTACTACATGTGTCACTGTCTCACTGCAAAGGAAGAAAGGTGGAGTATCACATTTGTGACAGCACCCACCTGTCAGTAAAAGGTGTCATGGTGTTCTGCAAAACTTCATTTTTTTCATTTTTAAACAAGCGGTTTTTATGGCTGCAACTCCATAAGGCCCCATTCATTCAGGACTCACAAGCGCCCCCTATGGAACAGGAAGTTTAGGGAGAAATCCTCTGACCTGTTGGTGATGAAGAGAACGAAGAGTTTTCACTTTCTACAGCATCAGACAGTAAACTACTGGCCATTGTCATTAGTCTGGAAAAGAATGGAAGGAGTATGCTAATCTTCCATGTGACACACTTTCCAGATACTTTTAATTCATTTTTAAAATTCAGTACTTAATGTTTTCTTAAAACTAATAAACATACAATTATTTTTACGCATAATACATTTTTACGTGTAGCCTCTGCACATATGCACATGACTACAGGTTAAGGAACCTATTGGTTCTATGAGCCAGTCTTCACACTTTGGCTATAATTAGAAATTTCCCCCTGTTTCATGGCGCTCCTCTTATGGACCAATACATATTTCAATGTAAACAGCTAGCTTAGTGCATTCTGGCTAAATAATCACTCATTGATGGGACCCATGTGCACATGTGATCATAATAGCCATTTCAAGGCTGTCACAGAAGTTGAGTGACATCGCTCAGTAGTGCTGAAATGTGTCATCAAAGTGTGCTATTACTGTAAGAGCCACAGCAGCTTGTTCATCCAGACTAACTCCTGTCAATCAAGCTTTGCGCCAGCGTTTAGCTATATTAATCACAACAATTACAAAAGCGTTGGTAGGTACCGGTTAAGCTCTGCTGTCAAGCTTATTTGCTGATGCTTATGTACATGATGACATTTTAGTGGCCCAACACAAAGTCAGACATCTTTGAACGTTTCATTAGCATTCGATTATCACAGCGGCTGAACGATGGAATCCAGCTCAGTGAGATTTTTCAGTGTTTTCGCATAGTCTGGCATTTGTTGGGTGTTGGACGGGGCAGCAGGGAGCCCAGTGGCGCCCCACACCTCATGCTGAGTCCCCTGGTGCTGCATCCTTCTCATCTACGAGCAGAGTCTTTTCTCCCCTGCTAAGTTTGCAAAGTCCAATTTTCAGCTAATATGGAGGTCGCAACAGCAGGCGCAGAGGGCGTAGTAGGACATAATGGCTATGGGATTGTAAATATTGGTTTTAGAGAGACACAATTGGAGGGCAAGCGGAGAGAAATTTCCATAGAGTATGTGCTAGCACCATTGGAGGCCTTGGTGCGGCAGAATAGATTTTCCATTCTAGTGTGTCACATTAGATTTTCGGAGGTGCTCAGTGGCAGGTACATGTCATTAGTAACACTTTAGCACAGTAATGAACCTTTTTATTTATCCGGTGCTTCTCTCATGAATGAATAAGGAGCTGCTCCCCAACTGTGCCCAGCCGTGAGAAGCAGACAGAAGAGGCAGAGAGAGAGAGAGAGAGAGAGGGGGAGAGAGAGGGGGAGAGAGAGGGAGCCTGGAGCACTATGAAGTCGAAAGGGGAACGTGGAGCCCTTGGGAATGCTGAGGAGGGTTAAATGATCATTATTGTGACACTCACATGCACACTGACACACACATACGCGTGCATGAATGAACAAAAGAGCATACAAACACACACACACACACACACACATGCACACTCCCCACCTCCACTCCCTGGGGTCCTGATCTGACACTCTATTTACACACACATTTACACAGTCTACTCCCTCCTTTATAAAGCTGACAGGTACTTAAGCGGTACATTACTCTGAGGAGCTCAAGCCTCATGGCGGTGTAACCAAACTGTCCATTCACCACTAGCCTTGTCTCAGTGTTCATTCAATAATGGCCTCTGAGAAATGCTCTGGTAAATGAGCAGGTTGTAACCGGGCAGGCAGAGCGGGAACGACCTGACACCGAGCATCAGGGACACTTTAAAGATGGCGCCGGTTCATTGGGGGGGAAAAGAATAATCTGTCAGGGTTCAGTGGCTCGTACGGCGGTGACATCTACAGCCACGTAGCAGAGTTTTTTTTTAGTCACGTGGGAGATCAGCTCTCCAGACCTGCTAAAGCTTGTAACTTCAGAGACTTTCAGAAATTGAATCACTGAAAACCAATCAGCACATATGTGCTGTGCAGGTCTAAGTGACTTCATCCATTGTGGTACAGATGGCAGAACCTCAATCTTACAGCACCTCCTCTTGGCGCTCACCTCAGGTCTGCGGCCCGGTGCAGTGAAGCGGTTCAGAGTGGCAGTGGATGGCGTGGTCAGGGCCCCATGTCACCCCCAGCATCCTCAGTGTTCATTTCCCTTTCATCTTGAGTGTGAAATCGCTGCCGGTGCAGCACTGACCTCAGCATTAAGAGGTCAACTATTGAAATCTGATGTGCGCCTCTCTGGCTGAGGGACTTCAACAGATGGAGGGGAAAGAGAGGGAAGGTAAGAAATGGGGAAGGAGAAAAGAGACAGATTAAAAAGTCCGAAAAGAATCTGAGAAGCACTTTGGGATTTTCCTGGTGTGTTGGATTTTTTTTTTTATAGGAATGACCAAGAGGAACATGCATATAAAATAAATTAAAAGAACTATTTTGAATATCACATTGAGTGTTTATTCATGTAATGTTCAGTATTTCTTTACTGCACTACTCCTGAATAGTTGGGAGCGTTAATATGTGAACTCTAAAAACTCCAAACTTAGCAGCTTTTGGCAGCTTTCTACAAAAAAACACACACATGCCAGAACTTTCTGTCTTGGTGTGTTTCAAACATAAGGTTCTGCATTTAAAGTCAATTCGACACCTCATCTCAGTATGAATCCCCTCTGAAAGCATATGTGATATGAAGCGTCAGAGAAGTTTGAGGTCTTGTCTCATATTTCCCATCGGCTACACTTTCATCCCCCCCCCCCTCTCTCTCTGTGCTGCAGACCACCCCTAGCAACCCTACCCAAATAAGGTGTTCTGCCTTCAGTACTCTCCTCTCTGAAGAATCTGAAGAGTTCAGAATCTGCCGAAACTTTGGATCTCAAACACAAACATCTTTTATTCAAAGGGTGTCTGTAATCACAAATAAATAGCTTTTCTGGCGATGAGCACAAGGCACGAGAGAGAGAGAGAGAGAGAGGCGCCTATCTCAGGAGCAGATAACTAGTAGATATGATTCCTTAGATAAGGAGCAGTAATTTGGCTTTTAGAGATAGCTCCGGGGGCCGCTGTGCTGAGCTGCGCTGATTTACTGTGTGTATGGGAGGTTGTTTTTTTTTTTTTTTCCCCTGCACATTTTTATCTCTCCTGTTGAAGAGCTTTTCATCTCTGATGATTTTCTCTCTTTTTTATGTATTTCCCCCAGAAGGTGAGATCACAAACCCACTGAAGGCAGAGTGGCATGTTTTAAAGCGATGGACAAAATACAAATATTTGAAAATGTATTTCATGGTAATTATGTCAGGTTTCATGGCCTTGGCACAGTACTGAGGCACAGCCTGGATGCCTTAATTTGTATAGAAATTGTAATCATTTGTTCATTTCAAGGTGAAAATTGCATTTTTTAATTTAAATTGTATCCTGCGTGATAGGCTATTATCTAGAAAAATTGTCTCTGTGTATGGCGGTCTATGCCCTGCCGTCACGCCTGTTTAGAGCCCACTTCTCCTGAGAAAGGGCTTGTATATGAATCTCCTGACTGAATGCACCCAGCTTGTTCTTCACTTAGGGCTGCCACTGCACTCATTTCCATTTTTGTTATTAATATTAATTAGTTTGAGAACACAGCTCAGAGTTTGAATGTAAATCCAGCTTGGCTTCACAGTGATTTTTATCTCCCTCAGATTTCTTAGATTTACAACTTTACTTGGACTTTTTCACTCTCTTTATATATTTTTCATTTTTTTCTAAAGCGCTTTAAGGGAGGTGTGTGTCCATGCGTGCATGTGTGCAGTCACTTTATTGGACACTCTCACAGAGTATCGGATTAAATGTAATATAGGTGAAAGATTTTTTTTTACATATATATAATTGGGCCACTGGTTTCTGGTAAATCACACCACTTCCAGCTATAACAATACCCTATTTGAGCTCCTGCTTTTTACTTATACATGACAGATTATCTGTCTATAATACCTGAGAGGGGTAACCATGAAATTCAAAATACCTAAAATGTTCTTAAAATAAGATTTTCTCCCTATGCAAAACACATGGTTAGGAAGGAGATATATGCACAGCAAGCTGTGCGTCTGTGTCTGTGTCAGTGGGATCCTTGAGGTGACGAGCACAAAGCTGAGGCTCAGGTACACAGCGTATGCTGGCATAATTACAGGATTTGGAGGATTATTATACTGTAAGTGCTTTCATGGCGACAGCTGGGAGCTTTTTACTCCCTGTGACACATAATCTCAAAGAATAAAACCAAGACCCCCTGAGCATCTCTTAATCATTTCTTAGCATACCTGCACACGGCTCTGAACTCTTTCTGAAGACAAATTTGTAAAATTAGAATATAATTATCATATCTGGCGTAAATCGTCCCAAAGTCATGTTTTCAAACACACATTCTCTTTAAAATGGAGACAGTTTTTGGCCCGTTCCCCCTTCCTCACTGGATGTTTGTGTTTTTTACCTTCCTCCTCTTCATGGCTTTCCTGACTGTTGAGCAGCAGGTTATTTATCGCAGCACGGTCAGGTTCAGGAGCCCAGTCCTAAATTAGATCTGAATCAGAGCCTCTATTCCATGCCTCATTTTGAAAGTAAGTATGACCGGGCTGAGGCTGGGACTTCTCTATCGCAGCTTCCTGAGTGATACGGCCTCCTGGTCTCTACAGCAAGGCTCAGGAGTTTCATTTCCATCCCTGTGATCTAAACAAACCCATTACCCCCAGCCATTTTTTGCACAGGGGCAGTATGCAAGCCCCTGGGTCTGAGGACACAGCCCGCGGCTAAGTTACCATGGCACAGAGCCATCTTCAATGGCCGTATGGTCATATAGTGGAGGGAAAGGAGAAGCGGAGAGCTCGGGCCTCTACATTTTATCTAAACCACTCCAGAGAGGCGAGTGGAATCGGCTCTTGTGGGCTCTGTTTATCCTCTGCTCCTGTAGTCAATCAATTAGGGGATCAAAGGAGGAGATGAGGGAAGTGTCACAAAGCTCTCCCACACACCACTGCCTGAGCTGCCACCTCGTCCAGTCTGACTGACAGCAGACCGGAGGGAGACAAAACTCCCAGGCCGGCACCTCAGGAGACAAAGCTGGAGCAAAGGGGACAACCATAGCACATGCCAAGGTCTAATCTGGACAACCAGAACACAAACTTTTAGTGGAATATATGAGGGATGACACACAGCAGGCAAAGAGCCACCTAACAATGCATATTTAATAAGAGGATCCAATGAAATCCTGCTCAGAATTAGCTCATACAGAAAACTTTAATTATTGACGTGCCTCGTTGGCAGTTTTTGTATAGTTATTGTATGTTTTGTAATTTGAAGAGATTTCACATTTGCATCCAATTTAACAGCGCCTGGATGATATAATGTGGAGATAACTCTGATTTGAATCTGAATGACAGTTACCTCATGATAAGACACTAAAGAGAAGTTTATTCAGATCAGAACTTACTTCATTTAGCATCATCTCCTCACACAACTTGATGTTAATAATTGTGATTAGCGATGCATTTAATTA